>APFE030097456.1:11306-24207 GCA_000404065.3 Pinus taeda
ATTTACTGTGATAATCAGAGTTGCATTAAACTCACGGAGAATCCAGTATTTCATGACAGGTCAAAGCATATCGGGATCAGATATCATTTCATCAGAGACTATGTTTAGAAGGGAGTTGTGAAGCTCAAGTATATTTCCACTGATGAGCAGGTAGCAGACATTCTTACCAAAGCCTTACCACGGGGCAAGCATGTTTACTTCAGAGACAAGATGGGTGTGGTGAAGAACACCTTCCTCGGTAAGAGGGAGTGTTGAAATTTGGTACCGGAGGACAGGTGGTTCCCTTAGGCTTTGATCTTTGGCCTAGGGAAAAGTGTCCAAAAGATTTAATTTTTCTCCTAAAGTGACTTTATAATTTTTATAAAGTTAAAATCTAATTTAAAAGTGACTTTAAGTGATAAAGTTACTAAGTCTAATTTTAAAGTGACTTTTATAAAGTCAATGAAAAATTAGAAAGGAAAAAGTGACTTTGGAAATAAATGACTAAGTGGGTCTTTATTTAAGTGGGTAAATTAAAAAATAGAAAGTGAGATTTAAATGTGCATTTAATCTCAGCCATTGATCTAAATCTATTTCGGTCATTGGATTTAGAGATCACCCAAAAGTCACTTAGATCACCCAAAAGTCACTTGGAGTTATATTAAAGGAGGAAAAGGAGGAAAAGATCATTCATTCTTTCATGAGCAGATTGGGAGAAGGAGAGCAAGAGAGCAAGGGAGATTTCTGGACAAGAAGGAGAAAGAGGCAGCAGTTTGGCACACATACCAGGCAGCTCTTCAGCAAAATCAGAATAGCAGAAAGACAATCAGAACAACAGCAAGAACAAGCAGAAAAAGCTGATTTTTTTGCTGAAAACTGAGAAGTTTCGAGGTGGTTTGTTGGGCTGAAAACGGATAAATTTGCTTGCTGAAAAAAAAATAAATTATTTTGCTGAAATTTTCTTGCTGTAAAAAGATATTTTTCAGAAATAAAGAAGAGCTCTCAAACTAGTTTTCCCCAAGAGTTGTAGGGGGTTTTTCCAGGGTCACGTTGACCAAAAATATCAGTGTTTTAATGTGTTTTAATGGCTGTTTATTATTGCTGATTTTTATTTCTGCAATTTCCAGCATTCTGTAAATTTTCCAGCATTTGTGTTTTCAGCAAATTTATTTTTTCAGCATTGTTGAATGTATGGTTATGGGAAAGGACATTTAACTACATGGGAGAAATAAGGAGAAACTGAAAACCGGGGTGGGAAAACATAAATTTTAACACTGAAATCCCATTGAATGTATATGACAAAAGTAAAACAAAAATAGCATTAAAAGTGTGTACTTACATGTAAGAGAACATCCATGCTCCAAGATAAAATAATCCAATCCAAACATCAAAATTCATCCATGCTCCAATTCTTCATCCAAAAAAAAGGTGCGAAATTCTCTAAAGAGAAGAGAGATCCAATCCAAAGTGATGATGAGAAAATGAACTTATCTCACTTGTATTTATACACTAATGAGGAGTTCAAATTAGTCTCTTAAGCCTACATAATGCCCAAAAATAAAATAATGTGGTAATAACCTAACTTTTGGTGACAAACCCTCCAAACTAGCTCATAAATGAAATAATAAGCATCTTAAAAGGTCAATTGATAAACAATACATGTCGTAGGGCGCTCCAAGAGGCCTGATGAGGTCCATAAGTGCCATAATGAAGAATAGGACGCTAAAATGTGATGGACAAGGGGTTGGCCACTTGTTCTCCAAACAATAAACCTGTGGTGCTCCTAGTGGGTGTGGAGGAACAATAATAATCTCATTGGTCTCCAAATGAGTCGAAGATGCCTATAGACCATCTGTAAGAGCTCCGAAGTTGGTGTATGTGATGCCACGTCATCCTACAAGTTCTGGGTTCGCTGCCAAGTGCATGGTACATCTATGGGGTTGGCTAGGTAAAGGCGAACCAGGTACATCTTCGTCTAATAGTTAGATCTCGAGCCAATCTCTGAACATCTCTAGGGATCCATGGAGTGCTGTTTACTGTTGTGGAGGCCCATGGCTTTCAACACACACCCTACATGTGCCAATGTAGCCCTCTAGAGGGTTAGGACCCCATATAGGGAGACCAAACCCAAAATGGAGACCACTTGCAATATTGCATAAGATCCAATGCTTCCCCTAGCCTTCTAGTACAAGAAGTCATAAAGGAAATTGAGTAAAAGAGCTTACAAAGCATGGAAAACAAGTGGGGAATTCATAATGGCATGCCCTTCCATAATGGGCTTTGCCGTGTGCTAATGTCTCCAATCTCCAAATGGGGTTAACCAAGTATCCCATTTGGTGGTTTCTACTTCTAAAGGGGATAATATGTCCAAGGTATATCTTTTAAAAGGTGGTGGCGCGTGATAAAAAGATGTTAAAATTGACAACTAGGGCCAAACTCCATGTGGGTCATCTTATTTATGGGAGTTGATATTTTTCTTGGATCCCTCTCATCAAGAGTTGTAGGATTGATATAAAGATCATCCCATTCCGATAAGTATTTATGAAGTTATGAATTTATTTGTGTTATAAGACAAATTGTCAAGTCGGCCAACATCTTATGTAGGCTCAGAAGCCCAATAGTCATGACTATTCATCATCTAGATTTTAGTATAAATCGAAGAGGACTTGAAGTCATTTGTGACATATCCTCTTCATGTGATCTCCTCCTCTCCATGTCTTTGGGTTTTTGGTGAAGGGGAGATACGAAAGAGTATACGCTGGCCTAGTATGATGCCCTAGCCACAGATGATGCCCTACCCACAATATGTTGATCCAACGCAGTCAATGGAGACTCTTACAATGCAGTCAATGGAGACTCCTACAACGTAGTCAATAGAGACACCTTATACGTAGTCAATGAAGACATCTAAACACAATAAGGAGACTTGTTCATGTTATCAAAAGGAGACCTGTTCACGCTGTCAAAAGGATACCTGTTCACGTAGTCAAAGAAGACACAGAACTTCGCATTCCTCTCTGAAATTCCACGTGTATTTTGGGCACATGTATACGCTATAAAGAGAGGAACAAAACTCGGGTTTCATCTTTGAAATTTCATGTGAATATGGGTGCAGGGATCCACAAACAAGAAGGGACAGAACTCGCAATTCTCTCTGAGATTTCTAAAAGCAGATCTGCATTAGGGCAAGTGCTTAAGAGTATGTTTGCACCTCGGATGCGTATAAGGATAGACAGACTAAGTCTCGGATGAATAGAATACACAAGAAGGAGACCTTGCACTACGAGAAGACAATCGTTCAGGACTATGGATTGAATGTTATCACTGTGATCTTCGCATGGGAAAACAAAGGCACAATCTCGTCATGCCATTCCAGGTGGTATTCCTGTAGCAGTCTCAGCATAATAGCCAGCAGTGATTAGGGTTTGAAGTAGTAGGGCTACGTTCTCGGCATAACTATTATAGGATAGAAGATCACAATGATTTCATAATATATATTGACATTCTCCCAGTCAGATCTGTAAGGATATTAACGTTCAAGATAAACGCAACATATGATGACTTATACCTGGTGGTCATTGTAGATATTAATGACAAGGAATGGTCTCGGTGATATGTTCTTAATTACAGTCTTATGATAGTTATAGGATCATGATTCTTGATATAACTCTCATATCTCAGTGAATGGTGGTATAGAAGATGATCTCACTAACTTGATCTCGGTGGCACTAATGTGAATGTACATCAATGATGATCTCAGCGAAAGGAACAACAAGTGAAGATGTAGCAGTGGCAATCTCAAAGAGAAGTAACAGGAGCAACGACATGAAGTGCATAGCATGGTCATCAAGGTCCAGCACTGTGATGGTACAACATGGTGCTACACGATAAAGTGCAACAAATGGACTAGATGTGGCACTATGATAGGTGAAGGCGTCACGTTGGAGAATCAATTGAAGCAATATGTCTTCAATTGATCTCATGCAGATAACAAAATTCAAAGTGTTGACTTCTATTGTAAATGTACTATCTCTCTCATTTTCTCTGCTAAACTTTGAAGAACATAAAAGAAGAATTGATCAAGGGTTTCCCCACATTGGGGTTTGTCCCTGGCTAGCACCACATCTTGTGTCCTCTTGTCTTGGCTTGTCTTCTGCGATTTATATTTATGTTATATCTGTAGTTTACTTTAATGCTGATGTGATTGTTAATTTGGAAAAGATATTGAGCTAACTGTGAAAATTGAAATAAATTGCTCTAGTATAGAACATACCCAAAATTAACAAAAGATGAATGGAGTAGGGAGTGAAAAGGGGTAGCCCTGGGCCACATGCTGGAGTACAAGGGTAGTTAGTAAAAGGGAAGCCCACACTTGGGTATATAATAGGAGGGAGCAATTGTGGTACATGAGGTGCCTCGACCTTGATTTTTCCACCCTTTTTTATATGCCTTTTGCCTTTTATGATTTTTCTTTAATTAATTGCTCGGGGCCATGATGTGTGAGATATAGCAGCGGATATCCCCTTTTAAGGTGGAGTGGTTCATTGCCCACCAGGGTATGGGACAATCATGGGTTCCTATATGATGAAGGAGGCTCATAGAACCTGTAGGAACCAGGGTGATGGCCATGATGATGGGGTAGAGCTCATGTATTGGCTTTTGCCCATGTGCTAAGTGTGTTTGTCCTGACCATCTTTTGCATTTTGTGCTATATTTTCCTATTGAATGTGGCCAATTATGCTTTTACTTTTCTTTTTAGCTGCGTCAACCTCCGAGGTGTCATTCTAGGCCTGACCCAAGGTGTGGGCAAGGGGAAGGGGAGAGCTAGCCCTATGTGGACCTAGTGGAGGAATGTGGACCCCAAGTGGGAGAGATGATGAATGGGGTAATAATGAATGGAAAGGGGGTGTATATGCAGATGAAGGCGCAAGACCATGCAACCAAAATCATGATTTCTCGTTAAATACATCCCACGAGACTAGATTCCAAGGTTAATATGCAAAAGGGGTCTACGGGACAAGAGCACAAACCTAGCCCATTCTTTCCGCCGAATCCCCCCACTAATCCATGCCCAAAAGTGTCCATGATAAACCAACTACAATACTCAATTACGAAATGACAAGGCATACCTTTAGGTTTGAGAGGCCCACCTTCAAACATACGATCATGGTAGATGGGTGAGGGGCCTTATGGCTGCTCAGGAGGCAGAGAAAATGACATAATGAGCTAGTTTGTGGTTGCAAGGGGTTGTTGGCTGCCAATTGAGGACCTTCTTGTAGAAATTTTTTCTCCTAGGGACATCACAAACAAAATGGTGGGTAACAGAGTCCAAAGGTACATTCGGATCTTCCAAACCATGACCCCTATTAGAAAACAGAGGAAGGTTTTTGTTAATTGATCCATTATCTCCAAAAGCCTGTTGTGGTTTTCCCAAATTCATCTCAATCTGTTTGAAAACAATGACTAAAATAGGAAAATACAGAATTACAAAATCTGCAAACTAGGCCTCAAACATTCCTTCGTAGTTTCTAAACCATGAGGTATGGGTTAAATCTGAAAGAGTCTTTTTGAAATTAGCCTGTTCACAACAAATCCTCTTGTGATTTTTTAAAATTCATTACCACCTACTGGGAATCTCTGTTTGAACATAGCGGCTAAAACAAGAAAAACAGAGTGTTGGTAAACTTGTTATTTCAAGGTTGTTTTTCCTTATGTTGACTTATATTCTGTGCATTTCCTCATGTTGACTCGTACTCCTTTAGCCATAAAAATATCTGATATTTGACCATATTATACTAAAAAATAATTATTGCTTGATGATTAACCATGAGTAAGCCAAAATGTTTAATATCCATTAGAGTTTGGTGGAACAAAAATAGGGTTTGCTGTAACAAAATTAGGGTTTATGTCATACTCTGCCCCTGAAGTCAACTGATCACTTTTCTCTGTCTTCTGCAACTTGAGCAAGGATGTCCAACTTGCTTTGACTCCTTGTCACCCTTTTGGTAAGTTTTTGACTTTTAGGGTTTTGCCTTTTTTCTTCTTAGCACACTCCATTTTCCTTTGTCTTTTTCTTTACATCAATGATGATAACTATTTCTTTGAAATTAGTATTCATTCTAGCTTTGAAATTCAACCTTAGTTTGTTAGTAGGCCGAGTGTGAAGTCTTTTGCCCTGAACCGTAACCTCTCTCTCGGCTTCCTCATTCTCTATTTCAACTTTCAGTTTGCCCTTTTTGCTTTTTGATATTTTCTGTTTTGTTTCTTCCTCCTCTACTAGAATTCTCTATTAGCTTCTTTGGCTTCTAGTCCTCCCTTCATAAATTTCCACCTTTGGCATCTTCACATGGCCAGACTGGCCCATTTGCAATGCTCCAAGACCTACAAACACTTTTACTGACCTTGAAATACCCTAACAGAGGATTGCAAGACAACTAGCCACCTTTATGCACTGAAAAACAACAAATCTGGGTTCGCTGGAAAAATCGGTTTTAAGAAAAACAGGGCAAACTAGGGTTTGATTTTAGACGGCTCAAATGGGCTCAAAAATGCTGGCAAATGTCACATCATGCAAGAGGAGGACCATTATTTTACAAACCACCACTTGAGTGCTCAAAAAAAGATGACTTAACGGGTCGGAAATCATATTTTAAATTTTTTCGAAAAGCGCTATGAAAACATTTCATAGCGCCGCCTGATCTTTTGCTATAAGTTAAATCACTAAGCAAAATTTTGCATAGACTTAGGTTTAGGTAAAATATTTTTAATGACACATTTCCCTAGGCTTAACAAACCTTATAATGAATACAACACCCCCATTTACATGATTTATGACTTGCAAAATAATAGACTGACGTCATTGACTTGAAATGAAGGTGTAAACTCGATGCTAACAAAAACGAGAACATGATGATTTTTATTCTAACTAGTATCACAATGTTCTTTCAATTCTGGCGAATAGAGACGATATTGAATACAATAAAAAGTGTAAGCAACATTTAATTCCACCAAGATTTTTAATTCTACATTTAATTAAGTGTAAGCAGTACATAATGGATTATAAATTCATAGTCCTCCCAATTTCACATGATAGTTGTAAATTCACAACATGTGCTGTTGCATCATCAAATCCTACTGTCCTAATACTCATTGGTCTTACCTTACAACCAACCTTAGCGATTGCTGCCTCTTTGCTGCCATAATCCTGCATAGGTGTGATTCAATTCCCAGTTCAAACTCGAGTTTTTATGTGTTGCCACATATCTCCTTGGAGAAGGTTACAAAGGTGAGTCACTGCTCTTGAACTAGCCTACGTTGCCCCACACAATCCTTTGCTGCTCAAGCCAGATTACAAGAGGGTTTTACTGTCACAATGATTACCCCAAACAGATCTGCAACCCTTATTCGAACCTTAGAAATAACTTTTCTTTCCTAGAATGAACCTCCAAGTTAATGCTGCTACCATGAAGAACCCTTCAGGGGAAGCTGCAGCGACAACAAGGTTTGCTCAATCCTGTCACTGTCACAAAGGGATAAATGACACGAAGATGTAACCTCATGAAACTCCACTACCTAACAAACAATTGCGCTGCCACAAGGGAAACTCCCTCATGGTGGGCTGCTGCCTGAGGTAGGGCTTTAAGGGCTATTTCGTTGCCTTGAATAAGAGGCTTCTAAGCGTGGGTGGCCTAAGAAACTCTGTTGCCCAAAACTCAGACTTCCTCGCTGCCATAGGAAACACATTGAATGTAAGCCGCTGCCTCAGAAATTATGCTAAATAGAGTAGAAAGATGGGATTGGTTAGGGTGGAATCTTTCACAACCGAAATCAATCAGAGGAAAGGGGTCTTAAAACTGTCCAAGAGCCTCAGCTCAAAAATTAGAAAGATCCAAAATCCATGATGATTAGAATGATTCTACTCTCTCTTTTTTATAGATTACCTTTGGGATCTTCCCTCTTAATTTTAATTTGAGGGGCTAACAAGTTTCCTCCGTTTTTGCTTTAAATTTGGCTTTTATCACAATTTTTCCTTAAATTACCCAGATTATCCATTGTTACCCCAATAACATCGAATAATAGGTTTCCTTCTTTACCAATGCTATAGCTTGTGGGGTTGGATAGATTACTTGGCCTGAGCCTTGTTATTGCTCAAACTTGCATGGGGCCTAAAGGGACTCACTCTTCAAGGGAGAATTGCTAGATTAAGGGCAGCGATGGAGACTTAGCCAATTGTCACCTCAGCTAAGACTCCGTACTTTTTATGGTTTTTCACTAATGGGAGGAGACTCGGTATATAGAAAGTCACTTGTGGAGAGTGTGAAGTGACTTGAATGATCCTTTTCCTAGAAGGAGGTTAAGAATGGAGCTTGCTTGCTCCTCAAGAAAGGTACGAAGCTTTCTAGAAGAAGGAGGTGAAGATTTAAATGCTAGGTTAAGGGAATATGACTTGTAAAGGAGTTTCCCAATCCCTAAAATCCTTGTGAAACTTGGATCCCGAGTTGTCTCGGAAGAATTGTCTTTGATGAGAAATGGGACCACACGGGGCCAGGTGGACCCAACCTAGGTTAAGGGGAGGGAGTTTAGCAACCAATGATGATCTTAACCGATGAGGTACTAGCCTAGGGAACACTAGGGCGAAGTTTGGTTTCAGGACTAGGGTTTGGGATATCTCACAATCCCACTATTAGAATTTCTTCAAATTTGGAGGAAACCTTGAGGACACACTAGCGCAATAGAGGCCTAGGAGAATGAACTTTTTCTATTGCTATTTTGTCAGGAAAATGATGCCCTAGGTGGCCCAATGTGGCTAGACCTAGAAAAGAGGGGGAAAGGTGAAGTGAAAAGAGTTTTTAAGGTGACCACCTTATGGTGGATCAGTGCTTAATTCCTTTGGGGATATGGAATCAAGAAGAATTATGAAAATGGATTTTGTTTTTAACTCAAGGAGGCTTTAAGGGCAGCTTTGTTTAGCGTAGCGCAAAGAAAGAGAGTGACTTTCAAGCGTTTATACTTCGTTTGTAAATCAAGATGGCTTATCAACATAACTTCGATCTCTAGGAAAATTCGTTCAACAAACATGGCCCATACATAGAGATATGCTATATAGAAACATAATTCCACAATGAAGCAGTAAATGCATGTAGCAATTAGCCCTAAAATAGCAAAAATCCCATGATCAATGTATGTGACAAAGTAAAAGAAAATAGCATCAAAGTTGTGCTTACATGTAAGAGAATATATCCAACCATCAATACATTTGCCAATTAAGAAGCTCCAAAATAAGAAATGCAATCCAAACATCAAAATTCATCCGTCCTCCAATTTCATCCACAAAGAAGCAAATGCAAAATTTTAAAGAGAGAAAGATTCAATCCAAGTGATGATACAAAATGAATTCATGTCTCTCCTATTTATACACTCATTAGGAGTTCAAATTACCTAATTTGAGCCTACATTAGCCCACAAGCAAAAATAATGTGCAAATAACTATATTTTGGTGACAAGCCCACCAAACAAGCTCATAAACAACATAATAAGCCTCTCAAGAGGTCGAATAACCAATAATGCATGTCGTTGGGTTCTCTAAGAAGCCTGCTGAAGTCCATAAGTGACAAAATGATGAATTGGACTTCCAAAAGTAATGGATAAGAGGTTGGTCCCTTGTTCTTCACATAATAAACCTGTGGTGCTTCCAATGGTTGTGAGGGCACATAAGTGACCTCATGGGTCTCCAAGTAAGTCGAAGATGTCTATAGACCATCTGTAAGGGCTCAAATGATGGTGTAAGTGATGCCACATCAACATACAAGTCCTGGGTCACCTACCAAGTGCATGGTACAACTGTGGGGCCAGTGGGGCAAAGGTGAACTGGGTGCATCTTTCTCGTCTAATAGGTGAATCTCGAGCAATCTTTGAACATCTCTGGGGATCCATGGAGTGTTGTCTACTGTTGTGGAGGCCCATGGTTCTCAACACACACCCTACATGTGCCAATGTAGCCCTCTGGAGGGTTAGGACCCCGTATAGGGAGACCAAACCCAAGATGGAGACCACTTGCAACCCTGCATAAGATCCAGTGTGCCCCTTACCCTTCCAGTACAACAAGTCATCAAGGAAATCGAGTAAAAGAGTTTACAAAGCATGGAAAACAAGTGGGGACTTCATAATGGCATGCCCTTCCATAATGGGCTTTGGTGTGTGCTAATGTCTCCAATCTCCAAATGGGGTTATTCAAGTATTCTATTTGGTGGTTTCTACTTCTAAAGGGGATAATATGTCCAAGGTACATCCTTTAAAAGATGGTGGCACATGGTAAAAATATGAATGGAGTAGGGAGTGAAAAGGGGCATACTTAGGCCACATGCTGGAGTACAAGGGTAGCTAGTAAAAGGGAAGCCCACACTTTGCTATATAATAGGAGGGAGCAATCGTCGTACATGAGGTGCCCCGACCTTGATTTTTCCACCCTTCTTTATATGCCTTTTGCCTTTTATGAATTTTCTTTAATTAACTGCTCGGGGCTCAGGGGTTAAGAACATGATGTGTGAGATGTAGTAGTGGATACCCCTTTTAAAGTAGGGTAGTTCATTTCTGACCATGGGTTGGGACAATCATGGGTTCCTAAACGATAGAGGAGGCTCATCTAGGGCTTGTAGGAATCAGAGTGGTGGCCATGATGATGGGGTAGAGCTCATGTATTGGCATTTGCTCGCGTGGTAAATGTGCTTGTCTTGACCGTTTGTGGTACATTTTCCTATTGAATGTGGCCAATTATGCTTGTGCTTTTCTTTTCAGCTGCATCAACCTCTAGGGCATCATTCTAGTCCTGACCCAAGGTGTGGGCAAAAGAAAGGGGAAAGCTAACCTTATGTGGACCCAGTGGAGGAATGTGGACCTAGGTGGGAGAAATGATGACTGGGGTTATAATGAGTCGAAAGGGGCAATATATGTAGATGAGGGAGTGAGACCACACAACCAAAATCAAGGTTTCCCATGAAGTACCATCCCTAATGCCAAATGGTCAGTAAAAGAGATCCCATGGGACTAGAATCCAAGGTTAACATCTAAGAAGGGGTCGAGGGGACAAGAGCACATACCTAGCCCATTCTTTCTGCTGAATCCTCCCATTAATCCATGCCCAGAAGAGTCCATGATAAGTAAACTACAATACTCAATTACCAAATGACAAGTCATACCTTTAGGTTTGGAAGACCTACCTTCAAACATACGATCATGGTAGATGGGTGAGGGACCACATGGCTGGCTTAGGTGGTGGAGAAGTGGCACAACGAGCTAGTTGGTGCTGTCGGCTGAGGACCATCTTGGAGAATTGTTTTCTCCTAGGGATATCACCCACAAAATGGTGGGTAACATCTAGCTCCAATTGGGACGTGATCTCTCGAAGAAGTGGACGAGGCTATTCGAACGGGAGGTCAAGAGAACCCCAACAATCTATTGGTTACCGTAGACGTGTTACCTGCACATGTCAATGACTACACCCATGGGGCAACATTCTTTTCATGGTGTCGTATGATCACCCATGCTTAGTGTTGGGCCGTAAAATCAACAAAAAAATAAAATATGCAAATTTTAATATAAATACAACTAATCTACCATTAAAAATATCATATGATGTTAGTTCTAATGCAAAATCAACATGCAATGCATCCTACTCTACCGTGCATATGATACACTATCAAGTCTCAAAGAAAGGGGTGATATGACTTAATTTGATCATTTCGGGCCAAAGTTCGTCGTTGAGTTTAGCAATGTAATAATAGTCTTTGCCAACTTTTCCAAAGATCTTGACAGGCATTGGGTCGCTATCAACCAAGACCAAGTCCCCGACCTTATAATCCTTTTTAGGCTTCCACTTTTTGCTTGTTTTAGAAATTGGTCATTTGAGAATACAAAATTCTTGAGCTGGGAGAATAGGAGAAGGCTTCTCAGTTTCATGTGTTTTGTAATATGGTCCAGGCTTAATCACATGAGATATGTATGTGGGTTCCCTATAAAGGATAAAATGGGTTCCATTAGATTATGGGATGGTAGCATATGATAAGTCCATTTGAACATGACCCCTAATGGTAGCCCCCCATTTCCTAGATATTAGCATTCCCCACACATCAGGAATATCAATGACAACGACATCCATGAGAAGGGATATGTTAGGGTTCCTAGCCAAAGAAACTTTAAGGTCCTTTATGAGACCTTCCACTTGTATAGGCTTGGAGTTAAAACCACATACCTTCTTATATGACTGAGTGATGCTGAGACCCAGTTGCTTCATAACTTTTAAGGGTATGATATTTGCTGAAGCCCCTGAGTCTAACATAAAATTGTGTAAGAAGAGGCCATTGATAGCCAAAGTGAGCATAAATGGTTCACACCTACGATTTCGGTTAGGAATATGAATGTTTTGTAAGTCTTCAGGTAATTCTTCTTCCTGAATACCTAGGGATTTCTTGGTTTGTTGCTTGGGAATTTTTGCAATATCTTTCAAAGGAATGAGTATGGTTATTTTTCCTACAACAACCCCTATATTAATGTCAAGTTTAGCCTCTTTTCCCTTCTCTTTCTTCTTGATGTTTTCCTTCCTTGGGTGATCCTTTTTCGAATTGGCTTTGGTTGGGGGATCGTTCTTGGGAGGAATTTCAGGGAGAGACTCCTTGCGAGGGGCTTGCTTGGGTAATGAGTCTTCTTTAGATGGTTCCTTAGAGGTTGTAGGGTCTTTTCTATTTTCCTTTTGTGAATATTGGGTTCCTTTTAACCTTCCCTTGCTATTAGAGTTAAGAATGGGTTCTTGCTTATCTTCCTTAAGGGTGACCTCACTAATGGGAGGGTGTGTATATGACCCTCCTAGCAAAATGTTGAATATGTCAGATTCGACAAGGTTAGGCTGCTCATCAACTTCTTCACCCTC
>APFE030097456.1:30480-61358 GCA_000404065.3 Pinus taeda
ATCAGTCTCTCCATTAGTCTTATGCTATAAATTTATAAAAACAATTTCAAAACTTATGCCCAAGGTTTGTTAGAGTCTTAATGTAAATTATGAATCTCCTGTATTTGTGGATCTTCAATGCCTTCAATATTATATGGCATCGAAACCAGAATTGGAAAAGAGACCTCTTACTCTGTAATTTGAGCATGCACATTCTTGTAAATCAATTTGGAATGAATTTATGAAACATTCATTCCCGAGCCAAATGTTGAAATTTGGTACCGGAGGACAGGTGGTTCCCTTAGGCTTTGATCTTTGGCCTAGGGAAAAGTGTCCAAAAGATTTTAATTTTTCTCCTAAACTGACTTTATAATTTTTTATAAAGTTAAAATCTAATTTAAAAGTGACTTTAAGTGATAAATTACTAAATTCTAATTTTAAAGTGACTTTAATAAAGTCAATATAAAATTAGAAAGGAAAAGTGACTTTGGACATAAATGACTAAGTGGGTCTTTATTAAAGTGGGGTGAATTAAAAAATAGAAAGTGAGATTTAAATGAGCATTTAATCTCAGCCCTAGATCTCAATCTATTTCAGCTATTGGATTTAGGGATTCCCCAAAAGTCACTTAGGGTTAGATTAAAGGAGGGAAATGAGGGAAATGAGGAAAATGTTATGTTATTCTTTCATGAGCAGATTGAGAGAAAGAGAGCAAGAGAGCAAGGGAGATTTCTGGACAGCGAAGAGGAGGCAGCAGCTTGGCACACATTCCAAGGCAATGTTTCAGCAAGTCCGTACAGCTGAGTTAACACAGTGAAAAACAGATTTTGGGCACGATTTTCTAGAAAGGCTGTACAACAGTTTTGGTTCAGATTCCAAGGAGGTCGTACAACAAGTTAGCATAGAAATCGAGGAGCAGAAAATCTGAAGTTTGCTGGCACGTTTTTTTCAAGGGAGGCCATACAGCAAGTGGTTGTACCTTGGCATGCTTTTCTAGGCAGAAATCCGTACAACTGTACTGCTGTTTTCTGCACAGAAATTGAGGAAAACCATACAACAGCATTTATGGAAGCTTGCATGCTTTTCTAGGCAGTTTGTACAACAGCATTTAAGGCTGAAATTTGGGCACAAAAACCGAGGAGGCTGTACAACATTTATTGCTGTTCTGTTTTTCTGTTTGCAAGTTTTTCCAGTTGGCTGTGAGGCACGAAAAACGAGATAAGTTGTAAAACTTTGCTTGCTGATTTTTTGTTGAATATTTCTCACTGTAAAAAGCATTTTCCAGAAATAAGGAGCTTTCGAACTGGTTTTCCCGAAGAGTTGTAGGGGGTTTTTCTAGGGTCACCTTGACCAAAAATCACTGTGTTTAAATGTGTTGAATAACTGTTTGTATGGGCTGATATTTATTTCTGCATTTTCCAGCATTCTGTAATATTTCTAGAATTTGTGTTTTCAGCAAAATTTATTTTCCAGTTGTTGAATGTATGGATATGGGAAAGGGCATTTAACTATTTTGGAGAAATAAGGTGAAACTGAAAACCGGGGTGGGAAATGAGAAATTTCTACACCTCATGCACAAATGCACCACTCACCTTATTCTTTGAGATATACCTCTTTAAGATTATGAGAGGTTCCTTTTGTATATTTTCTTCCATAGTGGGTTCTTGAGAAGATACCTTGTTGGTTTGGATAGCCATGGCCTCAGTTGTTGTCGATCATTATAGTTGGTATGGTTGTGCAAGATTGGGAAGCAAGGGGGAGTGGTATGTTGTCGAGTGGAAGATGAAACCTTGGGCCAAGCTATTACTTATATGGCATTAGATTTATGTTGTGCAGATTTATTTTGGTTGAAGAAAGATCTATGAGCATGAAACTTGTACCAAAATCGTTGTTGATTGGAGGGACTTCCTGTACCAAAATTGTAGCACAATGACAAAATCAAAAATAGCTAGCACACTTCACGAATCACAACTTTACATGGATGATTTAAATATATTAATGAAGGAACTTAGGGATTTGTGCCCTTTGAGAAACTAGAAAGGCATGTTGTTAGGAGCAACGTGCTACTTGGAATGGTCGTCCTCATGATAGATTAGATCCTAAATTGCTAGATATAAGACTTTCACTTTTTGCTAGATATAAGACTTTCACTTTTTTACTAAAGTGAATTACAAAATAGAAATTCTTTTTGAAAATATCTTGAACTAATTCTTGCATGTTCACCTTGAACCTTTGTTGAAATTTGTGTTTGAGCTGTAATTGTCAACAAACCAAATTGAGACCAAACATGCCTAAAAAAAAAATTGTTGTTTGGATCGCTGAAGTAGTCTTTGTGCAAGAACAAAAAGGGCCATCTTGGAAAAACAACAAACCACAACAAAGATGTTTGCAAAAGGTCATAGGAAACCCACTTAGAAAATCCATAGATAGTGATTCCAAAGGATGGGAGGGAATTGGTAATGGCTTGTAGAGCCCTTGTTTGCGGTGGGCAGGCTTGCTAGAGTTGCGAAGGGGACAAGTATAGATGAATGATTTTGATTTGACATTTCATATTTGGCTAGGAAAAGGTGACACTATAGGTGTTGGAGAGTCTTTGGTGCCAAAGTGTCCACCATAGGAAGAGGCATGAGCTTCTTGGATGAGGACTAGTCAATCGGGTGTGTTGGGCACAGAAAATTGGTTTAGTTTATATAATCAACCATCACGGACATATGAGTAAATGAATGTTGCTTGGTTGATATCTATAGGGTGATGAATGGTTTATTAGTTTGGGCCAGAAAAGGTATTTGTAACAAGATAGATTGCCACACTTCATAGGCTGCACAATGAATTGCCAAAATATCAAGCATTGATGCAGATTATGTATATCCATTACTTTGTTGGAATTGCTCATTTCATAGTGAATTACCAAGTGAAATTGTTGGATATAGGATTCCCATTTAAGATGGAATTTTTTTTGTATCTTAGGTTGACAATTGATAAATATCAAAGGATGATGATTAGTATGCTAAACAATCTCTTTAACTAAAAGATAGTGACAACATTGATTCAAGATGTACACATGCGCATAGAATTCCTTATAATAAGTGCTACAATTTAGTTTGGCATTTGAGTATTCTCAAAATGATATGCAACGGGGTGACCTTCTGGTAAGTATAACACGAATGACATAATGAGAAGTGTCCATTTCCACTTTGAAGGGCTAATGTAAATCAATAAAATGAAAAATTGGAGTTGAGGACAAGGTAATGCATAGCTTCTAAAAGTTCTCTTTAGCTCCTGCATCTCATTTAATAACTTGTTGGTTAGATGGTTGATGCAAGGGGTGTGCAATGTGGAAGAAGTTGGTATGAAATGTTAATAAAAATCAAGAATACCTAGAAATTTTTTTAAATTGTTTGTTGTGGCAAGGTATTGCATGAAGGTTTGACCAAGAAAGTATTTCTTCCTTTTCACTTGCAACTTATGCAATGATTCTAGTAGTAGATGGACATGCTGCAAGTGTTCAACCCATATGCAACTAAAAATAAGAATATCTTCTAGATGTATGATTGTAAAACATCCTAGGTTTGGTTGGAAGCTAAGTCACATGACACGAGGACACGAGACACGGAGGACACGTAAATATGAGTATTCGACATGAGACGCAGCGACCCTGGAAATAGGACACGAGGGACACGTTATATATATATATATATATATATATATATATATATATATATATATATAATACTGAAATATAGTGCTTGATCCAAATAGATATGAATCATGATGATATTTATTTAGTATTTAGTATACACTATTTACTATTTAGTAATTTACTAGTTAGTTTATAAATTTACTACATCAATGATGTTCACAGTTCAGTGTTCATTGTTCATGTTATAATTTTTGTTATTAACTTCAAACAAGTTTGATCATGTTCAAACTTCACATAAGGTAGTTTATGAACTATAAATTTATATGTGTTCAAACTTCATTGTTGACCAGAGCGTTAATCGGGCTTTCCCTCTTTTAGACGTTGAAGGTGTAGTGAGCAATGAGCACATGACAGGGCGCTAGGATTTTTATTTCAACGCACGATCTATACGTGGTCACTCGTGTATAATTAAGTTAAGTTCTGTAGGCTATAACATAACTTACAAGAAATTTAAGTGCTCCAAACTCTCAACAAAGCATGCAGACGCTCGTCTCCTACATGTCCAGGTCTAGGTCGATGTGAAGTTGTGAGCATTGTGCTCGAATCTGATGGAATTCCTCACACTGCACAACAAATTGGATTCCAGTGATGAGCAAACTCAACTTCGGTGGCGAAAAACAATGACAAAAAAAACCCAAAAATAAACCATGTTGCACGTTTTAAATATCACTTTTCATGGGACACGTGTCCTAAGAACCAAAAACGTTAGGGCACGTTTTCGACACGTCCAAAACACGTGTCTCGATTGGAGGACACGAAGAAAAACGTTTTCGACATGTTTTAGGGCGGTTTTCGTGTCCAACACGTGAAATACAGGACACGAGACCCTGAGGGACGTGTCCTGTGACTTAGGTTGGAAAATATCATTAGAAAGTCTTTAAAGTGTAGTAGGAATGTTGGTGAGGCCAAAGGGCCTCACCAACCCCTCAAACAACCCAATTTTGGTTTTAAAAAATGTTTTCCAAGTGTCTCCATAAGTGATATGAACATGGTGACAAGTCCAATATGTTGAAAAATGTAGCACCTTGAAGGTCATCCAAGAAATCATTAATCCTAGGTAAGGGATAACAATTCTTAATGGTGATAGTCAAGTAGAGATAGGGATAACAATTCTTAATGGTTAGAGTCAAGCTAGAGTTGGGGATTATAATTCTTAATGGTTAGCGTCAAGTAGAGATTTGAGTTGGTGTTTGACCTCAATAGCCTTAAGAGCAGATAAAAGATAGGCATGAGAGTTAGGGAGAATGAGTACGGAATGTTGATTTTTATAGCATAAGATGTGTTCTAGCCACAAAATTTTGTGGAGAGGCTAGAATACATGTATTCTCCAACACCAGAAATTGTTTTTGGAAATTCCACCTAGAGACGACTTAACTAAAATAATTTCTTTTAATGGTTCCTAAGTCTAAGCTTAGGAAATCTGGTTAATTAAAGGGTATTAATTAAGTCATGGTGAGAATCTTCTAGAAGAAGACATCGATTGATTTCTAGTTAATCTTAGCCATCGATTATGTTTTAATCTTGGCCGTTGGTGCTCCAATAGAAGATTATAAGAAGAAGTCAATGGGTAGATGGAGAACACATTAGGGCAAGTAGATCGATTTTCTCAGCGGCTGAAGTTCGGCAAGAGAAAATCGAGTCAGAGAGTGAGCTGCAGGTGGGAGAGAGGGCATCAACAATAGTCTGAGAGTGCAGGACAAATCTGGGAGATGCAACACAGAGGAGGGACGCAGTTCATCAACGAAGAGGAGTGACGCAGACACTACGCAGGGGGTGACACAGAGAGGACAACGAAAGGGCATAAGGTCCTCTTTGGGGTTGGAAAATTGCTGTAGAGTGTGAGAAATTCATCAGTAAATTTCTCTCAGTGAATCGTCCTCTATTTTGGCTATCCATATCTTGTACAAAAATTATTACTGAAGATTAATAAAAGAAACCCTCATCTGCTGCACCGGTTTTCCCACATTGGGTTTTTCCGGGGATGATTGTCCAAAATAATTGTCATTGTGGTTATATTTTTCCTTGCATTTATTTTCCGCAGTATTTTATGTTGTGAAGGCTGCAATGGATTTTATTTCGATATTAACTGTGTAACACTGTAAATAACTTGATTCAAAAATTAACAAGTAGGAGAAATTTAATCAATTGCTGCAGTAGGGATTCGGGTAACCAAATTTTCACAGGGAATTTGTTAAATTTCGTTGAACCTAGCAACATGGCAATTTACTACCTAGTAGATTATATCGATTGAATAAAAGCACAACTGGGATCTAAACAAAATTTAAACAACAAAAGAAAAATAGACAACCAATCTTAGTCACGCAATACACACAAATTATTTGCTCAATCAAACGATTCTTCATTAAAAATAACTTCAGAACCCACTTGGCTCCCTTATTGGGATAATGGCCCTCTGAGGAAATTGCATATACAATAATGAACCTAGATCTGATCTAGTTGATCAAGCCCTAGATCTATCCTTCGATCTGTCTTGGTTGATTTGGATCTCCCTTGCCACTTCTTACACCTTCCTCAAACCTAGCACACTTGAATGAGAGTCCTCCACCCAATCATTGAGACTCACTCTCACTATGTCTTGTGCTCAAGATGTATCGTTTGTCTTCTCCCTTAGCCTAGCCTTACTTTTATAAGCTTCAATTTTGACCAAATCCATAATTGTAATCTCCAAAGTGATTGGTAGTTGAGTTTAGATTCACCTCACTTGAGATTGACAATTGGGATTCATCTAATATACTAATGTAAAAACCTTTGCATTTCATTAGAGTAACTCACTTTTGTCTTCTAAATTACCTTAACCACTAAAGTAATTGCTAAGGTTAAGGGTGTATTAGGTGACTTCTGCACGCCTAGACACTCAAGCCTATGTAGAAGTACATGCTCGAGCTACAAACAACAACACTCCCTCTTAGCAAGGGAGGTACTTCCTGAAGAGCCACCTAGAATTGGCTGTCCCTCCGGCCCTGACACAACCTCCTTTAGAGGCTTGCTTGCCCTAAATGTGTTGTTAGGAGTCTCCACATGCTCTTGATTAGCCCCAATGTCTAAACTAGTTTTCCTGTCAATCTATATAAACTGCTCTCTCTAGCCCTTATCTCTCTAGCCCTTATGGCCACTGCTATGTTTGGGCTAGGCTCCTGTGGACGAATGAGCACCTTCCCATTCCTAAATCTAACCTCAAATCCTCTGTCCTCCATGACAAATATTGAGAGAAGTTCTTCTTTAGTCCTGGTATGAATAACACATCCTTGGCTTCCAATGTCCCTCCTAAGTCTAGTTGAAACTTAAAAGTTCCAACCCCTGTCACTGGATACTTGGCATCATTACCAAGCTCCAGATGTAAATTTGAGTCTCTCTTCATTAGAATTCTAAATAGCTCCCATGCCTCTATCATATGGCGTGATGCATCACTATGCATGTACCAACCACTCGTGGTGTTTGTGCTGGTAGATAGACAAGAGACAAATGAGAATTCATTTTTGAACTTTCCTGCAAACTCATCAAGTTGAACCTCTATTGATGTTGTTGTTTGCTGTGACTTCCCCTTCCCTTCTTCTCTGGACACCATGATGCATAGTGCCTACTCTTGTGGCAATTGAAGCACCTAATCTTATTCAAGTCCTTATTCTTTTGGGCTGAGAGGTTGTTCCCTCACTATTACCTTTGTAACCCTTTCCTTTGCCATTCTTGGTCATGCCTACGAAGGCCTCATCTTCTTGCTTACTAACCTTATACTACTTCCTAATCTCTCCTCGATGCAATCATCCCAAAGCCTCTCCCAATTGGGAAGGTGCTCTCAGGTGTAGATTCCTTTGAAAAGTGGTTCCAGTGACTTGGGAAGGCCATTCAATGCCACATCCACGAGCTCTACATCCTCCATTTCCCCCCTAATAGCTGCAAGTTGATCCTGTGTTTAGGTGATTCTCATGAAGTAACTAGTAACATTATTAGACTTTGACATTTGGATGGATGTGAGCTTATTTCTCAAGGTCATCTTCCTATTCATGTTGTTTCTTTGGATCAAGTCCACTAGAGATTTCTACACCTCCCTAGTTGTCTTCTTTTCTTCCAAGTGAGGAATCAAGTGATCCTTCATAGCATCCATGATGACACACTAAGCTCTAATTTCCTTTTCGTGGTATGCCAACTGTGCTGGATCTATTGGTGATTGGTTCTACTTATCCACAATCTTTGAAAGATTCTTCTTTAGCAACAAGGTAATCCTTGCCTTCTAAGGTAGGAAATTTGATGCTCCATCCAATTGGTCCTTGAATCCGAGGTTGGTTGCTTCCATCTCTAGATTTGATAATTTTCCTTATGCTAAGTCCTTCCAGCACCCATAAGAATTAATTTGTTGGTTTATAGTTTTTTAAAGATCTTTCTCGTGGATTTGTATTTTGGTTCTTTCAAACACCCACTAAACTACTTTGTTGCTAATCCCTTGACTAATATGGTTTCCCTCTCTCCCTTTGAATGTTACCTTTGTCAATCTTGCTGGCTGCATTGGAAAAAACAAGCTGGCTTCCAGTACTGTCGTTTGTACCCTTGTTGGTGGCCTCTACTACAACAGTGCGTCAACCTGCATTGCTGCCACTTCTTCGCTGCACTTTTTGACTTAAATGTGGCACTGTGCAGTTGATCCACATCCTTACACTATCATGCCTTTCTATACGACTTCGTTTGTTGCATCTACTACATACGATGATTGGGTTTTCTTCTGTGGTTGTCACTTTACCTTGGTGGCTTCTATTTCTGTTGGCTGGTACCCTTTGCGGCCTATCCAGGCTTCCCACTCAACACACCTTTACCTAAATTGCACCTCTACCTTGACACATGACCCTTGGTAGCCTAGCTTGACCAATGATTGAACCTCAACGATCCCCACTTTGTTGTGTCTATTTTAGTCTTGATCTTGTGGCGACTTGATCTCACTATTCCTTACGTGGGTCCAAACTTGAATGCACCGACTCTAGCTGTGTCTTTTTCTTCCTGTCGGTTGCTATCTGCTAATGCCTAACATCTCTGGTCCCTCCCGTAACACACTCGTAAAAGTCTTTGTGAGCCTGTGCTTTACTGCAATCGCTGGCTAACAACTCATTGGTACCCATCTCGACCCATCTACCTTGCAACTAGCTACTTGTTCCTGTGCTCGCCGTTGCAGCTAATAATGTCACAAGGTTCGTCGGACTTTAACCTTGAGGTTCGAATTTTGGCGAACCTTAAAATTTTTTTGAGGTTCGACGAACTTAATCGAACCTCATAGCCATTGACCAAGTCCATAGATCAAAACTCATAACTTCATGTCACAACTCAAGCTTGTAATTTATCCTTGTAGTTTCCAAGTTTGTGATAGCATTTTTTATGTTTATTGATGTTCATTTCTTACTATTTTATCTTATAATTCAATTTAAATTAATATGTGTATATATATAGACGAACTTAATGGCGAACCTCATCAAAAAATTCGAACTCAAACCGAAACTAATCATTGTCGAAGCCGAACTCGAACCCGGACCATGTGACATTGGCTATTAGGGACTGTTAGCTACCTTTGTTGGGCTGTCCCTGCCACCCAACTGTGACACCTTTTCTATATTTTTTTAATTAAACTTTTACTCATCCTTTGGTCCCCTGTATGGATTTGTAAGTTTTTATTTTAAATTCGTCTGTGCCGTTCAACTTCCACTCAGTGGATTTTTTTTTACTTTATTTTTGTTTCGTGCAGTGTATAGACTCGATCAGTACATCCTTGGCACCCGCAAAAATTTAATCTTTGCCTTGTACAGTCACTGGCCCAAACCTGGCCTCTTGATGCCTGTATAAATTTAGCAGATGTGATTCAGAGATCAGTTTTCTCAGAGTTGTTTCTCTAATACCATGTTAAATTTCCTTGAAACCAACAACCTTGAAATTTACTACCTAGTAGATTACAAATATGCTAAATAAAAGCACAACTAGGATCTTAACAAAACTTATACAACATAAGGAAAATAGACAACCAATCTCAATTGCACATTACACAAATTTTCTTCTTGATCAAATAGTTCTTCATTAAAAATAACTTCATAAACTACTTGAGCTCCCTTATTGAGATATGACCCTCTAAGGAAATCACATATACAATAATAAACTTAGATATGATCCAATTGATAAAGCCCTAGATTTGTCCTTTGATTTGCCCTGGATGATATGGATACCCCTTTCTGCTCCTTGCACCTTCCCTGGACGCAACACACTTGAATGGGAGTCCTCCACCCAATCTCTGTGATCTGACTCACTGTCTTATGCTCAAGATGTATTGTGTGTCTTCTCCCTTAGCCTACCCTTTTTTATAAGCTTGAGTTATGACGAAATACACTACTCTAATCTCCAAAGTGATTGATGGTTAAGATTGGATCTAACTTGAGATCTTTGATTGATATTCATCTAATTCACTAATGCAAAAACCTTTGCATTTCATTAGATTAACTCACTTTTTTCTTATAAAAGAAGTTACTTTAATCACCAAAGTGATTGCTAAGGTTAAGGGTGTATTAGGCGACTTCTGCACAGTTACACTTAGGCCTGTGCAAAAGTACCTGCCTGAGCTACAAACATCAACAAATCAAGTCAATAGAGTGCTTCATACTGTGTGTAGGAGGCAGCCCAATGAGGGGGAATAAAAACATTAACAAACTTGTTCATCAAACAACATATCAGAGGGAGGGGCCTGTGTGTCACTAGTAGGTTTCACTGAGTGAATGATGTGTAAGGATAGACATTTATGTAAGTTGAATTGATGAACAATGTCATTCCTATAGATAAGAGTTAGTGAGGAAATGGCAACATACTTGAGCTCATAGATCTTACCATCTTGAAGAGCTTACAAGTATTGCCCAACATCTTACAAGGCTTGGTGTTGATGCTGGTAGGGAATGCCCAATAGCAAGTCCGGATGATCAAGAGAGACTTCGGAATGGATGGTGTTGTAAAAAGCATCAATGGTGAAGGTAAAAACACATTGTTAATCAACCAACAAGTGAGGGTTGGCTTTTTGGAACCAACCTAGATGATAAAGGGAGGGTGTGAGGTAGTGGGTAGTTGTAGTCATTTGGCGAACTCATGGAATATGAGGTTCCTTTGGCTCCCATTATCAAGAATGACAGTAGCCAACTAATCTTTGACTCGACAATTATGGAGAAAGAGGAGGTCATCAACAGACTAGGATGGATCCCTATCCAAAAGTAATGAAGGGTCACAGGGAGGGTTGTCCAATGAAATGACCTTTGATATTGTATGCTGCTAAGTAGAAGTAAGGGAATCTACAGTAGGTTTAGGTTGTTCATTGTTAAGAGGTTTTTGGCAGCACCTTAGTTGGAGAGCTCTACACTTGACAGTAGAATGAGTTTGTATCCTGTGATAGGGACACCAATTATTAGGAAGAGAGGGAGAGGATGATGCACCAAGAGGTAGAGCTGAGGACAGAGATGGTTGGGTTGATGTGGGACATGGGTGAGGGCTTTGAGGTTATTTGGAACGGGTATGTTTATTAAATTTTCTTTTAAGGGCTAGGGCATGAAGGAATGCTTGGCCAAGAGTGGAATTTTACATAAAGCCATCTCTTTTCAAAAAATTGGTAATAACCTAGAACATAATTGAATAAGAAGTACCTATTGAGGATTGCGGATTTGAAGCTGAATTTGGAGCTGGGTGAAGACTGCAGTAAATTATTGAATGGTCTGACTGGGAGTCTGCTGGAGCTGTAATCAACTTCCCAAATGATTTTGCATGTATCCAGGGGCATAAAAACACCTATGCAGGGCTCGATAAAATGTATCACAAGTAGAAATAAAAACAGAAGTGGAACTCCTTGCCTGTGATATGTTGAGTTCAACGTAGAGTTTTGGAGATTTAGTGTGAGACTGCCACCAGGCCAGGCCTACTCCATCAAACTGATACTCAGCTATTTGCAGCTTGTGTTCTTCATACATATTTGGACAAGTCTTGAAATGGGTGTGCAGCCTATTAACCCAACCATCTAGCACTTTGCCTTGCATCTGACCATTATAGTTTAATTGGTGTCTAGTTGGAGCATTGAAGTAGATGCCCTAGATTGTCTGTGTAGGGATTTAGTGAGTGCAAGTGTTAGATCTTGAATTGAATTGGATTGAGCAGAATCGGCACCTTTAGAGGTAGTCTGTCTGTGTAAAAGCATCATATGCACAAAGATACAAGGAAAAAAATTGTGTGGCTGGGGTGAGAGGAACAACCTCTAAAACTTATATCAACATGATTACGGGCTGTGGAAATATACACTCACAAACCTCTAAATTCCCAGAACAAAAAAACTGCTATGTTATATGGGTGGGTATTGAGCCAAAGGAATTGAATCACTTGCCAATGAGTATTGTTGT
The DNA here is from genome assembly GCA_000404065.3 of Pinus taeda. Taxonomy (NCBI): domain Eukaryota; kingdom Viridiplantae; phylum Streptophyta; class Pinopsida; order Pinales; family Pinaceae; genus Pinus; species Pinus taeda. The sequence continues at coordinate 42,571 of APFE030097456.1, forward strand.
GAGTTAGCAAATCCCCAAAAGGGCAATCAAAGGTAGGTGCAAACTGCTCTGATACCAAATGATGTAAATCTTAGCTTGCTAAAAGAGATCTTGCAGAGAACTAAAAAGAGAATGAAGGGTGAAAACCCAAAACTTATTCATTATCACTCTACTGGCAAAAATACTCTTATAGAGGTTTACAATGACAAAGTAAAAAAATAAGTAGCACACATCCTGAAGCACAGCTCTACACAGCTTGTTTAAGTATATTAACTAATTAGGTAACTAGAAAGCTGCGCCCTTTGAGAAACTGGAGAGGCATGCTGTTATGCAGCAACGCACTCCTTGGGATGGCTGTCCGCATGGTACATCATTGCTTTTGCACTCCCAATTTTATTGACAGTCAGTGTACTATTGTAGTCACATTGACCTAATTTTGTGGCCATTTATTGGACATTAATAAAATTATTATCTTATCACTATAGATCTTTCTTCATCCATTTTTCTGTCTTTTTACCATTGGCTCTGTCTCCCTTGAATGCTGGCTTTGTTGGCTCTAGACATTGACAACGGAGATAATATACTTTCTCTAAAAATTGCAACCATTCAAAAAAATGATTTTAAAAGAAATGTTAACTGGATTTTAGGCTGGTTTTCTTTGAAATTGTTGAATACAGATTACCCCACTCCTTGATAAGAGATTTCACATTATTCTTTGCGAGTGAGAAAAGTTGAAGTTAACCTTACTCCTTATAAATTGTCAGAGACTTCTGAATGAAGTTAGAGGGCAAGAGAAGATGATCTGCAGTTTCCTCAACTTTACATTAGACACATTGACTAGGGTATAAGGTGACATGGAATTATGCATAAGGTGTTCATGTTTTCTCTACAGTGGTATCTCTTCCATTCTCATTTTTACAAGTTGAGTTTATTACGTTTGTGTAGATGTTCTCAAGTATGTGATGAAATTGTCAGGTCAATTTTAACTCTTAACTGCTGTTGAGGGATGGGTGTTTATAGCAGTAGCACTAACTTTGCATTTGCCAAAACATATCAGCAGTATCTGCATTTAAATTGCAGAAAAGTTTTCATCTATGCATTGTGTCAATATATGTTTTAGAAACTATTGTTAATATTACTGCATGTACATAAGAAGAGGGCTGACCTAACCTTGGAGGCAGTTAACAGATCATAGTTTGTGACAGATGGGAATTTTTTAAATGAACAAGTGTCTGTATTCTTTATTGCTCTTGGATGCACTATCTTGATGTCATATACATGTTGCAATATTTAGTACCATTAACTGTTTTTAGCAATGTTATTGGATTCGGCTATCTTAGCCCCTTTCCCAGATCTGATTCATCATGGAATTGGGAATTTGAATTGGATTCAAGCAGATTAGGTAAATTTCTTAAAGGACCCATTTCCAGGTTTACAGTTTGGATCCTGAAATAGGATCGTTTTTAAAATTAAGGGAAAGTTGAAACAATTCCCATGGAGGAAACAATTCCTAAAGGTTGGCAACCGGTTCTAATGGGAACCGATTCCTATCTCCATGTTGAAACTCAAGTAAAAACCCAAAAAAATGAAAAGAATGATGGGAAAGGGCATGGGAAAGCTGATAGAGGAACCCACACATTATATTAGAGGCTAATGCTCTACAAAACTTAACTAATATTTGTCATCTGTGCTTTCACTTGCAGTAATTGGGGGTTTCCATTGTGTAGTGATCGAAGGTTTGAAGTTTCCGTTGGGCAAGCAGCAAGGGTTTTCAGTGGCAGCGATCCACCATCCAGACAGATCTGAGCACCGGCTTCGGTTGGACAGGTAAGTTCTTCTATGTTTTAGACTTTTAATTAGAGTCTCAACTCGAGAGTTCTTCATTGTTTGCTATTGTGTATGCCTGTTAGCATACACAACACACAACAGCAGACAATGAAGAACTCTAGCGCTGAGGCTCTAATTAAAAGTCTGAAACATGTATAGATTCTAATTAAAAGTCTAAAACAATGTTGTGTATGCTAACAGGCATACACAACAATATTCTTTGTGATGTATGGCTGGTAGCAGTATTCTTCACTGTGTATTCTAACAGGCATACACAACAATGATACTTTGCTATGTATGCTTGTGAGGATACATAGCAAAAACCCAACTTAAATTAAAGTTCAGAGTCAACATTCAAATGTTTGAAGGCTCATAAAAAGTTCTGTAGTCAGCTCGTCACTATGCAATGCACAGCTGTAGCAGGTATTTCATCGTTATATCAACACTAGCCAGTGGCTTCAATTAGTTCTGTTTGGGCATGGAGTTTGTGGTGGAGGGACAGGAAGCAATGACCATCCTGAAAATAAACAGCAACAACAAACATACCCTGTTGATTCTCCCTCGTGGAAGTATGTGACCAAGATTGAGAAGAAAGAAAAGGACGATGATGTCAGCTTCCTGTGGAATTGCAACAAGTGCAATATAAATTTTATAGGGCGATACAGGAGGGTTAAGGCCCCAATTTTTTTGGCTTGAAGGTAATTGTGCTCATCATTGTAATAAAATCACCTGAAAGGATGTACATGGATTTCAAGTAGAGCAATATGCTACAGATTTAGCCAAGGCAGAAAGGAGGAGTTGCAAACAATCACCACTCCCAAAAAAGGGAAATGAAGTTCCCTTAATTGTTGAAGAAGCTTAGAAGAGACAAAACATTGGAACCTTTGCTAAAATGTTTGACACGGGAGGTAGGGATAAGATGGACAATAGAATTGCAAAAGCCATATTCATGTGGAATACCCTTCGATGTGGTGTGGTCTCCATATTGGCAAAACATGCTCAGGGAAGGTAATGAGGTCTTAAGGCCCCAATGTTTTTGGCTTGAAGGTAATTGTGCTCATCATTATAATAAAATCACCTGAAAGGATGTACATGGATTTCAAGTAGAGCAAGATGCTGCAGATTTAGCTAAGGCAGAAAGGAGGAGTTGCAAACAATCACCACTCCCGAAAAAGGGAATTGAAGTTCCCTTAATTGTTGAAGAAGCTTAGAAGAGACAAAACGTTGGAACCTTTGCTAAAATGTTTGACATGGGAGAGAGGGATCAGATAGGCAATAGAGTTGCAAAAGCCATATTCATGTGGAATACCCTTTGATGTGGTGTGGTCTCCATATTGGCAAAACATGCTCAGGGAAGGTAATGAGGCCTCTAGGGGTTACAAGGGGCCAAGGGGCCAAACTTTGAGAAAGGGTGCACTACCCTTCGACTGAAGGAGAAATTGATAGTGGAGAAGTGTTGGAACGGGTTTGTTCCAGTTGCAGTGGCAATGGTGTCTCTATTATCTCTGATGGTTGGACTGATACTGCTGATAGCCCATTGGTAAACATTATTGTAATGTCTTCTTTAGGACCATACTTCTTGAGAGAAATAGATGCTTTAGGGGAGAAGAAGAACACTAAATGAATTTCTGAAAAGATTTCAAAAGAAATTGAGATTATCGGCCCTTCAAATGTTGTGCAAGTCATCATAGATAATGCATGTTCGTGCAAAGTTGCTTGGGCAATTATTGAGGCACTGTATGACCATATGTTTTGGACATCCTTTGTAGTGCATAGTTTAATTCTTGCTTTTAAATCCATTGTTGTTGAAATTGAATGGATGAAAAAAGTATGTGGGGAAGCAAGGGAAGTTCAGATTTTTATCACAAACCACCAACATGCACAAACTAGGTATAAGGAATTTTTGAAACCTCAACTGCTAAAGGTTAGAGAAACCAGATTTGCATCATATAATATATTTATTAGGCAGTAGTAGACACAAGGGAGACTTTGTCCTCCATAGATGTTAATATATAGTGACAAACTAGGTATAAGGAATTTTTGAAACCTCAACTGCTAAAGGTTGGAGAAACCAGATTTGCATCACATAATATATTTATTAGGCGGTTAGTAGACATGAGGGAGACTTTGTCCTCCATGGTTGTTAATATATAGTGGCAAACATGGAAACAAAGCAACACTGAAAAAGCAATATAGGTTAGGGGCACCATTTTTTATCAGGCTTGGTGGTTGCAAACTGAGCCTTTTGTTACCATAATGCAACTTGTTACCTCCCAAGTTCTCATTCAAATGAAAAAGCCCCAACCAGACATGAGACCCAATGAGTGACTTAGATAGGCTACCCATTGTCACTTCAGTAGCTCTATTTCTAGCTCTAGGTTAGCTCTCCTTTAGCTCAAGGGGGGAATCCCTAAGGATATCTAAGTCCAAACCCTAAGGCAATCTAAGTCCAAACAAATGATGATGGGAGACGATGCTTGAGGATTTGGGATAAATCTGGTTCTAGCGTTTAGTTGTACAATTGATTTTCCAGATTTAAACATGTAACTTTCGTCGTACTGAAAGCTAATAGCAAATCTGAGATCAAATATGGAGCTGGAAATTACAGATTTGCAAACAAAATTTTAAGTCTAATTAAAAATGGGTAAATGGGGTCAGAAATGAATGTTTCTCTGCTATAAACTTTCAGGTTCTAAACAGAAAATAAAAGATGGGTTTTATATGCTTTTTGGGTTTGAAAGGAGAGGCTTGTTGTCTATTTTCCAGATTGGCTATATGGGTTTAGATGGGCTCCAGAGAGGCTACTTAACATTATTTTAGGGTCTATAACAGCACGGAATAGCATGCTATGACAGCCCTAAGGTGGCTGGAAATTCCTACTAGAAATGCAAGAGGAAAGGGCCAATAAAGGTCCACTTTTAAGTTACTATCAAGCTATTACTTGACCAGGAAATAAGCAAAGCAAGAACTTAGAGATATCACATGCAATAAATCATTTACATAACAAAGCAATAAAAGAATAAGAGAGAGGAACCATCACACCTAATTCACTTCCATTGTGGTTGATAAGCCCTTCACCTTGTTGAAGTTTGTAGCTATGGTTGGTCTTCATATTAATTTTTCTCAAAAGAAAATTATATTATTAATGTATTTATCAAAATAAAAATTGAATTTATTGTTGATGATTTATGGCTCCACAAGTTGTCCAAGTCGACCCTCCTATGATCATGTTGGCTTGCCTAAGGAGACACCCATTCATCCTTCAAGAAGCCTATAAGTAGCTAATTCGTCCTCCATCCAAGAGGTACTTCGAATCACAAGCATTACAAGCATATCTCTGTTCTCTAGCGAAGGAAGACAAGAAGATAATGAGGCCAAAAAGAAGAACAAGCCATCTATCTACCCTCACTCAAGTGACTATGAAAGGTTGATATCAGTTTGAGTTTCTGTGTTGATTTTCTGAGGTGGAATCTGAAGTTTCTGACGTGAAGTGTGAGCTTTCAATGGCAAAGAAAGGGGCTGAAATTCGGCCCTAGTACAAACCTATAGTAGACCTTGACCAAGAGCATTTGTGGGCAGTTTGTGGACGTTTTGACTTGGAATTTTGTGGAGGGTCGACTTGGCACTTGTTGGACTATCATCCTGCTATCATGCTGGTCAATTTGTCTATGGATTTGATATCTCTTGTCGAATTTGTTCTTTAAGGGAATAATTGCTAGGTTTTTACCCCAAGTGGTTTTTCCTAGGGTGAACATTGTGTTGATTTCGCGCATTGTGATCTCTACTTTTTCTTATTCTTATATGGTTGAATTTCTAAAGTATAATTGCTTGAAGAAGAAGTTGTAAATGTTGAAAGAAGATATATAATCATCACAAGTAATTATCACTGTCCAAAAGCAAGTGCTAGTCTACATTGCACTTGATTTTTCAACATGGTACTAGAGCTTTGGTGAAGAAAGAAAGTTGAAGATCACACCTTGTTGAATCTCTCTCGCTCTCTCTCTCAAGGAAGAAATCTCTTATCTCTACGCCCAATATTTTTGAGCAAATGGCTCCCACTTGCAAGGAAGGCAACAAACTTGAAGGAGCATCTAACTTCAAAGCATGGGAAAAGAGGATTGATCTTGTCCTAGAAGAACATGACGTTTTGCGATATTTCCAAGGCAAAGTACCTCAACCATATAAAGATGATTATGAAGAGAAAGCGAAGTTTAGGAAGGGTGAGGTCAAGGCTCAAAGAATTCTATTTGACTCTCTCAAGGACCATTTAATCCCATTTGTTTCAGAATTGGCTACATCAAAGGAAGTCTATGATGCTCTTGTTAATTTGTACTCAATCAACAACATTGGTCAATAGATGTCTTTAAGAAATCAACTCCGAGATACTAAGATGTCAAATGACGAGCCAATGGCCTCCTATTTAATGAAGATAACACACATAAGAGATCAACTCCAAAGCATTGGTGAAGTCATTTATGAATTTGAATTGATCACTACAAAATCGATGGACTACCAAAATCATGGGATGCATTTGCCGCTGACATCTGCACTAGAAAGGATACTCCAAGTTTTGAAGAATTGTGGACCTTTTGTTCTCAAGAGGAATCTAGGCTTATAGCTAAGGGAAAACTCCAAAGTCTTGATGAAGAAGAATCTCAAGTTGTTGTTGCAAGATCTAGAAGGTGTTGGTAAAGTTCTCATTGATGTCAATATGATGATAAACACTAGGTGAATTGTTGAAGAAAATCCTAGGAGAAAACCATAAGTGAAAAACCCTAATTCTAAGTGCAAACCCTAGGAGAAAACCCTAGCATTGTTGGAGATGATAACTCTGGGTACCAAATTCATATGATGAAACCTTAACAATATATGAAGGTCTATCAGATGTCATTGATGATGCAAACCCTAGATGCTTATATGATGCTCTAGTTGTGTTGAAGCAAGGCCTAATGTATTAAAGATGCCCTAGATCTAATGTGCATTGATGAAATCCTAAGATGACGAAACCCTAGGTCTATGCCCTAGCATGGTTCATTCATATGATAAAACCCTATTGATGCCCATGTTGACCTAAGCAACGTATGCATGAACGAATGAAGCTCTAAATGACTGAAATCCTAAGTATCGATGATGCCTTAATTCTAATGAATAAAGAGCCCATGTGAAGGAGCCCTAACCTAAAAGCCCTAACATTGTCCAAAGCATGTCAATATAATGAAAAAAACCCTAAGTTACTTGATGCCCTAGCTCCTTAAAAGAAATCATCAAATAACATTGTTATGGAATACATTTATATAATGGAAGAAAAATTAATATTGTTACCATTAGAAGTAGTTTCTTGGGAAGATAATTATATAAGCTTGTAGAGGCTTCCAAGAGCTTTCCATTGAGTATTTATATGCCATCAACTCCCTTTCATTGAGAAGAAATTGATTTTTAAAGTAAAAAGTACAACATTTCATTAAGCCTACATGAGCCTAGATAAGTCGGCCCATATGACCCCACAAGAGACATGACTATTCCCATAGAGGAAAACCACTATATATTGGCATGAATCTTTTCCCGTTTGACCATCCAACTCGGCAAGAAGAACATAATAAGAAGCAACTCAAAATTGAAGATAAAGGTACAAAAGAAACCTAGGAGGACGAGTTTGAAGAACAACTGAGACACATTTTTTTGAGATTGGGTTCTGTGTGTTTTGGACAAGGTTGTCTTCTTGTGATTTTTGGATATGATTAATTGCAGACATGTGTTTAACTATTGATAAATTCAGCCTAGAACAAACCTTAGACCAGTGTTGTAGACCTCATTTTCGTTGGAGAGATTTCAAACTTGTCATATTGCAGACCATTGTACATTTTCAGACCTGTGGAAGAGGCTAATCTTAGCCTGCAATTTCGGCCTATTACCGACCCACAACTAGGACTAATACAGACTTCTGCAACTCGACCCTTCATCTGTTGAAATGTTTAGACCCGTTCTTGTGTTTGCAGACCTCAAATTTATTGGAGAATTTGGCATTGTCTAGAGGAACAAATGTGAAAACTTTGGCAATCTTGGCATCACTTTAGGGAAGATTATAGAGTATATTTTGGAGCGTACTTATCTTGTGACAATCAACCTTTGGAGCAACACCTCAACTCACCATGAGTAATTGATCTTTGAACAAAAAAGGAACCAATTTTTTGGGCTTATTTTTTGGGCATTTTGAAGAGAACTTGGTGACATTATTGAGTAGCTTTGAAGCCACCTTGGAGCAAATTTTGAAGAGCTCTTAGAATGACATCTTAAAGCAATATTGAAGTGTCTTGGAAGCCATTATTGGGACAACCCTTAGAAGATCTCTTGTGCAGACTTAAAACCTTGTTGGAGTAGACTTGTTGAGCAGATTTGAAGCCTTGTAAAAGCAATTTTGAAGATCTATTGTAGTGCTTATGAAAACTCATGAAAGCATCTTTGAAGACCATCTGGTGTATTTGATGCTGATTTTGTTGACTTGAGGCAAATGAAATTGGAACACTACTTAGGTCATTGGAGAATATTTTTGAATCAGTTTTGAAGACATCTTAAAGCATTGTTGATGACCTAAAGAAGACACCTTGTAGTAGCAGATCTTGGAGTTAATCTTGGAGACATTATTGGCCTTGTGATGCATGATTGAAGCCCTCATGGAGTAACCTTGGAGAAGACTATTTGGGTATCATGAAGAGTCTTGGAGACACCTACTAAAGTTGTCATTGATGAAATAAATGTTTTTGGAGATTAATTGAGGGCATTGTTGAAGGCGATTTTGAAGGTATTATCATCACTTGTTGAAGATTACATCAGAAGCCTTGAAGAACTCTAAAATCCATCTTGAAGAACATAAGCGAGCCCTAGAGGATAGGAGTCCTCAAGAAGACCAGGTTGGAGCCCTAGAGGATAGGAGTCCTCAAGAAGACCAGGTTGGAGCCTAAGTCAGATAAGAGGGTTGGGGCCCTAGAGATTTCAAGTCCTCAAGTAGATTAAGTTGGTGCTTGGTAAAGTACAAGTTGGAGCCTAGTTGATTTGAAGATTGGAGTCTTCATCTAGGGTTGGAGCCCAAAAGAATTATTGTACAAATTGGAATTTGATTATTGTAAAAGAGGATTGGAGTCCTTGTTCTTATGTATAATGTTGTTCTTTTGTTACACATCTTGTGTTCTGTTTATAAGTGATCTTGACTGGCATAAAAATAACAATTGCAAAAGAAATACTGATTCACCCCTCTTAGTATTTCCAAAAATTGGTATCAGAGTCAGTACCTTCAGGCACAACGTAACATCTAGAAGTTAGATCCTTAGAACACAAATGGCAAAGCCAAGGAAGAAAGCCTCCAATCCTTCAAAATATGTCTTTTCTTCGATCGTGAAAACAAAATTAAATCAAGTGGGGAAAGCTCCTTTGTTCAATGGGACAAACTACGAGTCATGGAGACAGAGAATAAAAGTCTTTTTGATGGCTCAAGGCTTTGAGGTATGGAACTCAGTGACTACTGGAAGCTTTGATGAGTCAAAAGAGTTTGATACAAAAGCTATAAAAGAAATTTTGAGCGGTCTTCCAAATTCCATAAAGGTCAAAGTGGAGAAATGTTAATCAACAAAAGAGCTTTGGGAGAATCTTCAAGATCTTCACGTAAAAGGATTGTTGGTCATGACCTCTGATCAACAAGATGATGACAAAGAGCACAAAGATGAACCAGAGTAGACAATTGAAAGCAAAGATGAAGGCATCAATTGCATAAAGGAGGATGGCGATGAAGAGAACTTTGAAGTAGAAATTGAAATAGACCTCAATACAAAGCATGTAGCTTCCCTAGAAGAGATAAGCAATTTAAAAAAGGAAAATGGGGAACTCAAGAAGCACGTACAGATAATAACTTTTGACAAAACAAAGGAGGAAATTATTATTTTAAAACATCAAGTACAAGAAAAGGATGAGGAACTCAACAAGCTTAAGGAGGAATTGCATCAAAATGAGAAAAGAGATGACAGTTTGACAAGTCATCTCAAACAAAGATTTAAGGAATTGAGTAAATCTGAAGTAGAAATTGGTCAATATAAAGAAGATCTCACCTACCTAAAAGCTCAACTAGAGGAAACAAAGAAACAAATAAACAAATGTTTAAATTTGATGACTAAAAAAAGTTTCCAACAATCCCAACCCGGTTTTAATTTCACCTTATCACTCCCATTCAATTAAATGCCCTTTCCCATAAACATACATTCAACATATAGAATTTTGGAAATGAATTTTTCATATTAAAACACATGGGATTGTCAACACATGTTGAAAATAAATATGGACATAACTAGATCAGCAACACACATAAGAATACACCGATTTTTGGTCAACTTAGACCCATGCAAAACCTGTCAATCTTCTATGGGGAAAACCTGTTAGAGGGCTCTTCAAATTTATTTATCTTTCAAGTTCAGGGAAAATAAATTTGCAGACAAAAAAAAAACAGCAAAATACAACTTACCTCTTCAGCCCAAAACTCCTTGAAAATCGTGCCCACTTTGCCTCGATTTCTGTGCCCACTTGAAGATGAAAATATATACTGTATGGATACGACTGTACAGACTGTACCGTATAGACTGTACAGATTTCCGTACCATTGTACGGACTATACAATTTTTTTTTTCATTTTTTTCAAAAACTTCTCTCGAATAGCGTGCAACTCATAACATTCAATGCTATTCGTATTGTACCTTATGATGTCTTCTAAACCTTGATTTCCATGCCCAGATTTGCCTAGAAATCACTCCTCTAGCTTGCCACAACAAATTTCTCCTTCAGAACTTTTCTCCAGCGCTCAACGTCCTTTCTCCAATCTGCTCATGAAGAATGAATGCAATCTCTCTTTTCTTTTGCTCCTTTTGTTTCCCTAAATGACTTTTGGGCAACCCTAAGATCTAATGGCTCAGATTCATTTAGATCAAGGGATGAGAATAAATGTGCATTTAATTCTCACTATTTATTTTTTAACTCACCCATTAAATAAAGTACCCACATTGTACTTTATGTCTAAAGTCACTTTTCACTTTATAATTTAACATTGACTTTACCACTTATAAAGTCACTTTCACTTTATAAAGTCACAATTAAGAAAATAATTATTTTGAGAGACTAACCCATGGGAAACCACTTGTCCAAGGTACATTAAAAATCAACACTCCTTACCGAGGAAAGGGTTTCTCACCACACCCATTTTGTCCCTAAAATGGACATGCTTGCCTCTTGGCAGGGAGTTCATGAGAACATCGACCACTTGCTCATCTGTTGATATATACTCCAGCTTCACTGCCCCTTTCTGAACATAGTCCCTGATGAAATGATATCTGATGTCAATGTGTTTTGACCTGTCATGAAACACTGGATTCTCTGTGAGTTTAATGCAACTTTGATTATCACAGTGAATAACCGTCGGTCTCAACTCCTGATCAAATAGGCCATACAACAACTTGCAAAGCCAAATGGCCTCACAACTAACCTGACTAGTAGCCATATACTCAGCCTCAGAAGAGCTCAAAGAAACTGACTTTTTCTTTCTACTGAACCACGACACAACTGCCAAACCCAATCAGAAGCAACACCCTGAAGTGCTTTTCCTGTCAGAAGCACAACCCGCCCAATCTGAATCTGTGTAACCTACCAACCTCACTCCATCTCCCCGCCTATAGTCCAGACCATAATCAACAATCCCCTGCATGTAGTGAAGAATGTGCTTTGCAACCACCCAATGCACCTTCCTGGGCTCAACCATGAATTGGCTAAGTGTGTTCACTGCAAAGCATATATTTGGCCTAGTGTTGATCAAATACATCAAGGACCCAATAAGCTGCCTATACAATGTGGGATCCACCAAACTAGAATCTGAAGCATGAAGCTTCTTCCAGTTGGTGATCATAGGTGTAGACATGGGTCTACAGTCTGCCATGTGAAATCTACTCAACACATCCACAACAGCAGCCCCAGCCCCAGCCCCAAAAAGATATGCCCCTCCTCCTGCCACACCTCAAGCTCCAAAAATTAATGCATTAGCTCAATGTCCTTCATCTCGAATTCCATAGCAAGATCCTCCTTGCAACCTCTAATTAGTCTCTCTCCCCCAGTAATGAACAAGTCATCAACATACAACACAAGAATGAGCAGATCATCCCCTACAACAATGTAGTATAGGTTTGGATCTGTATCGCTCTTCGTGAAACCCATCCGCTGCAGGTAAGTATCAATCCTCGAATAGCAAGCTCTTGGAGCTTGCTTAAGTCCGTGGAGTGCTTGCCTCAACCAACATACATGGGTCTCCCGCCCAAGTACCTCAAAGCCTTGTGGTTGCTCAACATACACTTCCTCCTTTATAACTCTGTTCAGAAATGCGGTCTTCACATCCATCTGATGGATCTGCCAACCCATTTCTGCAGCAATAGAAATAAGGGACCGGATAGAAGTGTACCGAGCTACGGGAGCAAAGGTCTCATCATAGTCAACTCCCTCTATTTGTGAGAACCCTCTAGCCACAAACCTCGCCTTGAACTTCTCAATGCTGCCATCCACAACATGCTTGGTCTTGTAGAGCCACCTGGAAGTCATAGCTGACTTGCCCTCAAGCCTAGGCACCACTTCCCAGACATTGTTCTTAATGATAGAGGCATACTCCTCCACCATAGCCTCTCTCCATACCTCCTGATTGGCAACCTCCTCATAGCTAGTAGGCTGAGAGTCAACAATGCTGGTAGCCTTGGCTACATAACTGCAAAACTGCTCAGGTGGCACACTCTCCTTGTTCAACCTCTTCGGAGGACCAACAAACTCTGCTTCCTTCAAGGTGTCTTGAAGCCACTTGGGCCTCCTCAAGATAATGAACTACACTTTCAGCCAAGATAATGAACTACACTTTCAACCTTTGTCATTCTAATGTTCTTCAATTGTTCTTTGAGTACCATCTTCCTGCTCTCATTGGAACTCTGATAGAGAGTGGTTAGAGCTCTCCACATCTGATATGCATATGTGTTTCCTCTCACCTGAGGAACCACACGATCCTTCAGACTGTCCATCAAAATCCTTTTTGCCTTTGCATTGTTTTTTGTGAATTCAGCAAGTTCATCTGCAACAGTAGGAGGTACAACCATTTGCCACACTATGTCCCAAACTGTTGCGTCCTCAAACACTGTCTGAATTCTGTCATTCCAAACGACATAGTTGGATATCCCATCCAGTCTGTCCTCTATCCTTAAAAACATTGCCATGACTGCTGTCCAAAATTTACAAAACCAAGAAAATGGAGAAATGAACTTTCCAGCACACCTTGCTGTCCCAAAATATGATTTATTGTCCAAAAATTCAATTTATTGCCCAAACCACTGTTTGTTGTCCCAAACTACTGTCTGCTGTTCAAACTGCAATTTTTAGCCTGTAGCTCCGATACCATGTTGAAATTTGATGACTAAAAAAAGTTTCCAACAATCCCAATCCGATTTTAATTTCACCTTAGTAATCCCATTCAGTTAAATGCCCTTTCCCATAAACATACATTCAACATATAGAATTCTGGAAATGAAATTTTCAGATTAAAACACATGAGACTGTCAACACATGTTGAAAAAAATATGGACATAACCAGACCAACAACACACATAAAAATACACAGATTTTTGGTCAACTTAGACCCTCGCAAAACCCCTTCAATCTTCTTCGGGGAAAACCTGTTAGAGAGCTCTTCAAATTTATTTATCTTTGAAGTTCAAGAAAAATACATTTGCAGACAAACCAAAACAACAAAATACAACTTATCTCTTCAGCCCAAAACTCCTTGAAAACCATGCCCATTTTGCTTCGTTTTCCGTGCCCACTTGAAGCTGAAAATATGCATTGTACGGACTGTACTGCACATGCTGTACAGATTTCCGTTCGTTGTACGATTTTTTTTAAAACTTATCTCGAACGACATGCAGCTCACAACAGTCAATACTGTTCGTACTGTACCTTCTATTGTCTTCTAAACCTTGATTTCCATGCCCAGCGTTGCCCAGAAATCACTCCATCTTGCTGCAACAAATTTCTCCTTCAGAACTTTTCTCCAGCTCTCTGTCTCCTTTCTCCAATCTGCTCATGAAGAATGAATGCAGTCTCTCTTTTCTTTTCCCTCTTTTGTTTCCCTAGATGACTTTTGGGCAACCCTAAGTTCTAATGGCTCAGATTCATTTAGATAAAATGATGAGAATAAATGTGCATTTAATTCTGACTTTCTATTTTTTAACTCACCCATTAAATAAAGTACCCACATTGTACTTTATGTCTAAAGTCACTTTTCACTTTATAATTTAACATTGACTTTGCCACTTATAAAGTCACTTTCACTTTATAAAGTCACACTTATGAAAATAATTATTTTGGACACTTTTCCCTAGGTAGAGACAAACACATGGAAACCACTTGTCCAAGGTACATTAAAAATCAACAACAAATACAAGAAGCCAGAGATAAGAATTTAAAGGAAGAATTGGTCCTCCTAAAAGGGAAGTTGATGAAGCAGATAAGGAAAGAATGATCATGGCATGCCAACTAAAAGAAAAAGGACGAAGAGACTAAGAGGTTTGAAGCAAATGTCATCTCTTTTAAAGTCCAAGCATGTGAAGCAACAAGGATGAAGGAAGAAATGGATAGTCATTTGGCAAAGAAAGATGAATACAATGAGAAGATGAAAGACGAGATTTTTTTTAAAGAAAGAATTTGATAAACTAAACAAGAACTTGAAGAATTCTCAAGCTTTAGATGACATCCTCAGTCAACAAAGATCCCCTCTTAATGAATCTATAGTTTTGGATATGCAGGTGAGTCTTCTAGCAAAAGTGTTGCAATCCCTAATGCATGAAAAGACAATAATGCATAGAAGCTTGAAAGTTGTAATAATATCCCCAACACCAACAAAAGCAAGGAGAAGAGTCAAAATAACATTGGAAGATCTTCTGCACCAAGAAGACATGATGCAAGCAGCAAAGAATACCATCAAAGAATCTCAAGGCAAAATAACTTCAGAAGTATACCAAGGCAATCCTCATTCTCTAGGTAGCAAACTTTTTTTTGGGTTATTGCTACTCTTGTACAAATTTTGGGCATATGGAAAGGGATTCCAAGGCATATAACAAAGACATTTATGAGGACTCCAATCAGTTCCCCAGAAGTAAAGGCGCAAGGAGATACTCCAATATGCTTACTAACAAAAATTATGCTCCATCATTCATGTACAAAATTGAATGTTTCAAATGCCATAATTTTGGACATATAACGTGAGATTGCAAATTGAAGTGGGTTACTAAACAATCTGAAGAATCGTCAACCAAGCAGAGAAAAGGATTCACAAAAGTTTGGAGAAGGAAGCAGGTTGCACGAGAAGAAGAGCATGTTGAATGTGCCTTGAATGCTCAAGGCATCAATATTTGTTGCTAATCAAATTAGAGCATCATAGACAAAAACTATGCCTATTAAGAAGATCATGCATACTTTTAGGGGGAGCACATGTCAAACACCATGATATTAGGAGCAACTCTATGACAAGAAGACCAACATGATGACAGGGGGAGCAACATACTTATCATGAAGAACTATCCTTGATGAAGAAAAGGGAAAATATGACAAACGAAGCAACATGATGACATCAACAAGGAGAAGCATGATGATAGGGGGAGCACTTGATGAAAAACACTGTTAAAATAAGCACCCCATTTACCATTGATGTCAAAGGGGGAGAGAATACTGAAAAGGGGTAGAATATTGCCATTAATGACGAAGGAGGAGATTGCTGGTAAAGTTTTCATTGACGTTAATATGATGATAAACCCTAGGTGCACTGTTGAAGCAAATCTTGGGAGAAAATCCTAAGTGCAAACCCTAGAATTGTTGAAGATGATAACCTTGGGTGCCAGATGCATGTGATGAAACCCTAACAATATATGAAGGTCTGTCAATATGATGTCATTAATGATGCAAACCCTAGATGTTTATATGATGCCCAAGCTGTGTTGAAGCAATGCCTAATGTATTGAAGATGCCTAGCTCTAAT
The DNA here is from genome assembly GCA_000404065.3 of Pinus taeda. Classification (NCBI taxonomy): domain Eukaryota; kingdom Viridiplantae; phylum Streptophyta; class Pinopsida; order Pinales; family Pinaceae; genus Pinus; species Pinus taeda. The sequence goes on from APFE030097456.1 coordinate 58,463, forward strand.
ATGCATTTATGAAATCTTAAGATGAAGAAAGCATAGGGATATGCCTTAGCATGGTTCATTCATATGATAAAACCCTAATGATGCCCATGTTGACCTAAGCAATGTATGCATGAATGAATGAAGCCCTAAATGAATGAAGTCCTAAGTATTGACGATGCCCTAATTCCAATGAATAAAGAGCCCATGTGAAAGAGCCCTAATCTAAAATCCCTTGTAAAAATTTCTCATTTCCCACTCCGGTTTTCAGTTTCACCTTATTTATCCAAAATAGTTAAATGTCCTTTCCCATATCCATACATTCAACAACTGAAAAATATTTTATTTTATTTTATTATTATTTTTTTATTTTATTTTATTTTTTTTTGTTCTGAAAACACAAATTCTGGAAATTTTATAGAATGCTGGAAAATGCAGAAATAAAAAAATCCGCAGGTACAAACAACCATTAAACACATTTAAACATAGTGATTTTTGGTCAAGGTGACCCTAGAAAAACCCCCTACAACTCTTGGGGAAAACCAGTTCGAGAGCTCCTTATTTCTGAAAATGCTTTTTACAGTGAGAAATATTCAGCAAAAAAATCAGCAAGCAAACTTGTACAACTTATCTCGTTTTCCGTGCCTCACAACCAACTGGAAAACTTGCAACCAACAAAACAGAACAACAATACTGCTATATGGCCTCCTCCAAATCTGCTGTACGGCCTCCACAAAACAGTTGTACGGCCTCCTTGAAAACTGCTGTACGACTTCCTCCAAATTTGCTGTACGACCTCCTTGAAAACTGCTGTACGGCCTCCTCAAAATCTGTTGTATGACCTCCTCAAAATCTACTGTATGGCCTCCTTGAAAACCGTGCCCAAATACTGCCTTTTGCTGTGTGCTAACTCAGTTGTATAGATTTGCTAAAGTGCTGCCTTAGAATGTGTGCCAAGCTGTTGCCTCTTTCTCTTCTCTGTCCAGAAATCTCCCTTGCTCTCTTTCTCTCCTTCTCTCAATCTGCTCATGAAAGAATGAATGACCTTTTCCTCATTTTCCTCCTTTAATCTAACCCTAAGTGACTTTTGGGGAACCCCTAAATTGAATGGCTGAAATAGATTGAGATCTAGGGCTGAGATTAAATGCTCATTTAAATCTCACTTTCTATTTTTTAATTCACCCCACTTTAATAAAGACCCACTTAGTCATTTATTTCCAAAGTCACTTTTCCTTTCTAATTTTACATTGACTTTATTAAAGTCACTTTAAAATTAGATTTTAGTAACTTTATCACTTAAAGTCACTTTTAAATTAGATTTGACTTCATAAAAATTATAAAGTCACTTTAGGAGAAAAATTAAATTCTTTTGGACACTTTTCCCTAGGCCAAAGATCAAAGCCTTAGGGAACCACCTGTCCTCCGGTACCAAATTTCAACACTCCCTCTTACTGAGGAAGGTGTTCCTCACCACACCCATCTTGTCTCTGAAGTAGACATGCTTGCCCCGTGGTAAGGCTTTGGTAAGAATATCTGCAACCTGCTCATTAGTGGGAATGTACTCAAGCTTCACGGCTCCCTTCTGAACATAGTCTCTGATGAAATGATATTTGATCCTGATATGCTTTGACCTGTCATGAAATACTGGATTCTCCGTGATTTTAATGCAACTCTGATTATCACAGTAAATCACTGAATGTCTCAACGACTGACCAAATAAGCCAAACAACATTTTACGAAGCCATATGGCCTCACAACTAGCTAGACTGGCTGCCATATACTCTGTTTCCGCTGAACTCAATGCTACTGATTGTTGCTTCTGGCTGAACCATGACACTACTGCCGAACCCAACCCAAAACAACACCCTGAAGTGCTCTTCTTATCAGAAGCACAACCTACCCAATCAGAATCAGTATAACTTGCCAATCTCACTCCATCCCCCTGCCTGTAGTCCAGACCATAATCCACTGTCCCCTGCAAGTACCGCAAAATGTGTTTTGCAGCCACCCAGTGAACCTTCCTAGGCTTACACATAAACTGACTCATTGTGTTGACTGCAAAACAAAGATCTGGTCCAGTGGTGACCAAATACATGAAGGAACCAATCAGCTGCCTGTACAATGTGGGATCCACCAACTCGGAATGCGAAGCATGAAGCTTCTTCCAGTTAGTGATCATCAGTGTCGACATGGGTTTACAATCCTCCATGTGGAATCTGCCAAGGATGTCCACAATATACTTCCCCTGCCCCAGGAAGAAATGCCCCTCCCCCTGCCACACCTCCAAACCCAAAAAGTAATGCATCAAGCCGATGTCCTTCATCTCAAACTCCGTCGCAAGATCTCTCTTGCAGTGCTCTATGAGTCTCTCTGGACGTGTAATGACCAATTCATCCACATACAGCACCAGAATGAGAAGCTCCTCACCTATCACAATAAAGTAAAGGTTCGGATCTGCCTCACTCTTTGTGAAACCCATCCCCTGCAAATAAGTATCTATCCTGGGGTACCAAGCTCTGGGAGCTTGCTTCAGGCCATAAAGGGCCTTCTTCAGTCTGCACACATGGGACTCCTTCCCATGCACCTCAAAGCCCTGTGGCTGCTCAATGTACACCTCCTCCTGTATGAAGCCATTGAGAAACGCAGTCTTCACATCCATCTGGTGGATCTTCCAACCCATCTCTACTGCTATCGATATAATGGAGCGAATCTAAGTATATCGAGCCACGGGAGCGAAGGTCTCCTCATAATCAACTCCCTCTACCTGGGAGAACCCTCTAGCCACAAACCTCGCTTTGAATTTCTCAATGCTGCCATCTGCAGCATGCTTTACCTTGTAAAGCCATCTGGAAGTAAACACGGACTTGCCCTCAGGCCTCGGCACCACCTCCCAAACATCATTCTTCATGATAGAAGAATA
>APFE030097456.1:62897-99995 GCA_000404065.3 Pinus taeda
ATCCTAAGTGCAAACCCTAGAATTGTTGAAGATGATAACCTTGGGTGCCAGATGCATGTGATGAAACCCTAACAATATATGAAGGTCTGTCAATATGATGTCATTAATGATGCAAACCCTAGATGTTTATATGATGCCCAAGCTGTGTTGAAGCAATGCCTAATGTATTGAAGATGCCTAGCTCTAATATGCATTTATGAAATCTTAAGATGAAGAAAGCATAGGGATATGCCTTAGCATGGTTCATTCATATGATAAAACCCTAATGATGCCCATGTTGACCTAAGCAATGTATGCATGAATGAATGAAGCCCTAAATGAATGAAGTCCTAAGTATTGACGATGCCCTAATTCCAATGAATAAAGAGCCCATGTGAAAGAGCCCTAATCTAAAATCCCTTGTAAAAATTTCTCATTTCCCACTCCGGTTTTCAGTTTCACCTTATTTATCCAAAATAGTTAAATGTCCTTTCCCATATCCATACATTCAACAACTGAAAAATATTTTATTTTATTTTATTATTATTTTTTTATTTTATTTTATTTTTTTTTGTTCTGAAAACACAAATTCTGGAAATTTTATAGAATGCTGGAAAATGCAGAAATAAAAAAATCCGCAGGTACAAACAACCATTAAACACATTTAAAAATAGTGATTTTTGGTCAAGGTGACCCTAGAAAAACCCCCTACAACTCTTGGGGAAAACCAGTTCGAGAGCTCCTTATTTCTGAAAATGCTTTTTACAGTGAGAAATATTCAGCAAAAAAATCAGCAAGCAAACTTGTACAACTTATCTCGTTTTCCGTGCCTCACAACCAACTGGAAAACTTGCAACCAACAAAACAGAACAACAATACTGCTATATGGCCTCCTCCAAATCTGCTGTACGGCCTCCACAAAACAGTTGTACGGCCTCCTTGAAAACTGCTGTACGACTTCCTCCAAATTTGCTGTACGACCTCCTTGAAAACTGCTGTACGGCCTCCTCAAAATCTGTTGTATGACCTCCTCAAAATCTACTGTATGGCCTCCTTGAAAACCGTGCCCAAATACTGCCTTTTGCTGTGTGCTAACTCAGTTGTATAGATTTGCTAAAGTGCTGCCTTAGAATGTGTGCCAAGCTGTTGCCTCTTTCTCTTCTCTGTCCAGAAATCTCCCTTGCTCTCTTTCTCTCCTTCTCTCAATCTGCTCATGAAAGAATGAATGACCTTTTCCTCATTTTCCTCCTTTAATCTAACCCTAAGTGACTTTTGGGGAACCCCTAAATTGAATGGCTGAAATAGATTGAGATCTAGGGCTGAGATTAAATGCTCATTTAAATCTCACTTTCTATTTTTTAATTCACCCCACTTTAATAAAGACCCACTTAGTCATTTATTTCCAAAGTCACTTTCCCTTTCTAATTTTTCATTGACTTTATAAAAGTCACTTTAAAATTAGACTTAGTAACTTTATCACTTAAAGTCACTTTTAAATTAGATTTTAACTTTATAAAAATTAAAAAGTCACTTTAGGAGAAAAATTAAAATCTTTTGGACACTTTTCCCTAGGCCAAAGATCAAAGCCTAAGGGAACCACGCCCTCCGGTACCAAATTTCAACACCCCCTCTTACCGAGGAAGGTGTTCCTCACCACACCCATCTTGTCTCTAAAGTAGACATGCTTGCCCTGTGGTAAGGCTTTGGTAAGAATATCTGCAACCTGCTCATTAGTGGGAATGTACTCAAGCTTCACAGCTCCCTTCTGAACATAGTCTCTGATGAAATGATATTTGATCCCGATATGCTTTGACCTGTCATGAAATACTGGATTCTCCGTGATTTTAATGCAACTCTGATTATCACAGTAAATCACTGAATGTCTCAACGACTGACCAAATAAGCCAAACAACATTTTACGAAGCCATATGGCCTCACAACTAGCTAGACTGGCTGCCATATACTCTGTTTCCGCTGAACTCAATGCTACTGATTGTTGCTTCTGGCTGAACCATGACACTACTGCCGAACCCAACCCAAAACAACACCCTGAAGTGCTCTTCTTATCAGAAGCACAACCTACCCAATCAGAATCAGTATAACTTGCCAATCTCACTCCATCCCCCTGCCTGTAGTCCAGACCATAATCCACTGTCCCCTGCAAGTACCGCAAAATGTGTTTTGCAGCCACCCAGTGAACCTTCCTAGGCTTACACATAAACTGACTCATTGTGTTGACTGCAAAACAAAGATCTGGTCCAGTGGTGACCAAATACATGAAGGAACCAATCAGCTGCCTGTACAATGTGGGATCCACCAACTCGGAATGCGAAGCATGAAGCTTCTTCCAGTTAGTGATCATCAGTGTCGACATGGGTTTACAATCCTCCATGTGGAATCTGCCAAGGATGTCCACAATATACTTCCCCTGCCCCAGGAAGAAATGCCCCTCCCCCTGCCACACCTCCAAACCCAAAAAGTAATGCATCAAGCCAATGTCCTTCATCTCAAACTCCGTCGCAAGATCTCTCTTGCAGTGCTCTATGAGTCTCTCTGGACGTGTAATGACCAAGTCATCCACATACAGCACCAGAATGAGAGGCTCCTCACCTATCACAATAAATTAAAGGTTCGGATCTGCCTCACTCTTTGTGAAACCCATCCCCTGCAAATAAGTATCTATCCTGGAGTACCAAGCTCTGGGAGCTTGCTTCAGGCCATAAAGGGCCTTCTTCAGTCTGCACACATGGGACTCCTTCCCATGCACCTCAAAGCCCTGTGGCTGCTCAATGTACACCTCCTCCTGTATGAAGCCATTGAGAAATGCGGTCTTCACATCCATCTGGTGGATCTTCCAACCCATCTCTGCTGCTATCGATATAATGGAGCGAATCTAAGTATATCGAGCCACGGGAGCGAAGGTCTCCTCATAATCAACTCCCTCTACCTGGGAGAACCCTCTAGCCACAAACCTCGCTTTGAATTTCTCAATGTTGCCATCTGCAGCATGCTTTACCTTGTAAAGCCATCTGGAAGTAACCACAGACTTGCCCTCAGGCCTCAACACCACCTCCCAAACATCATTCTTCATAATAGAAGAATACTCCTCCTGCATGGCCTCTCTCCAGACCTGCTGGCTAGCTGCCTCCTCATAGCTAGAAGGCTGAGAGTCAAGGATGCTGGTAGCCATTGCCATATAGTTACAAAATCTCTCAGGTGGTCTACTCTCTCTGACCGGCCTCTTCGGCTCAGCAACAGATGTGGCATCTCTCAAGGTGTCCTGAAGCCACTTGGGCTTCCTCTTCCCTGAGCATGCTTCTCCCTTTGGAGAATGAAACTCCTCCTCCTCTTTACCATCAGTAGCCTGAACTCCTGACTGTCTGTCTGCTGTCCTCCTGCCTGCACCTGAACTTGTAGAAGCTGAGGTACCGTGTGAACTGTCTATCAGTGGACTCCCTAGTGAACTGCTCTGTGACCTGCTCGGAGCACCACCCCTCTGGCTCGGTGAGCCACTGCTCACTGATGGACCTGACATCCTCATAGATGTACCTCCTGATTCTCCTGATCCCTGCCCACTGGATCCCTACGACTGACTCAACTGTTGCTGAGTGTCTGGCTGATCCAGATACTCCAACTCCCGTGATCTCCTAAAGGCCCTGTCCTCCTCAAACTTCACATCCCGTCTGACAACTCTCCTCTGTGCAGGAATGTAAATCCGAAAGGCCTTTGAGGTCTCACTGTAGCCCACAAAGATACCCTTCTCTGCGGTGGGCTCTAGTTTGGTCTTCTTCTCCTTGGGTATGTAGGAGTATGTAATGCACCCAAAAATACGAAGATGACCAATATCAGGCTTCTTCCCAGAAAAAGCTTCCTCCGGAGTCATGTGCCCCAAGGCACGATGCAGACTCCTGTTCTGCAAATAAACAGCTGTGTTGCAGGCCTCTGCCCACAAGAACAATAGCAACCCCTGATCATGTAACATGGCTTTAGCAGCCCCTGCGATGGATCTGTTCTTCCTCTTCGCAACCCCGTTCTGCTGGGGGTTGTAAGGAACAATGAACTCCCTCCTAATGCCTGCCTCTGCACAATAGTCAACAAACTCTCCAAGGGTGTACTCTCTCCCATTGTCCGACCTTAGGGACTTGATCTTCCGACCTATCTGTGTCTCCATAAGAGTTTTAAACTCCTGAAACCGCTTGAAGACCTCACTCTTGGTCTTCAAGAAATAAATCTAGGTCCTCCTGGAGTGATCATCAATGAATAAAACATAGTACTCATATCCACTCAAGGAAACATGAGACATCCGACTGCTCACATCGGAATGAATCAAATCAAGTATCCCAGTCGCTTTGCTGTCACTGCTAGGAAAAGGGGATTTGGCAAACTTACCCATCGCACATCCTCTGCAAGTATCAAAGTGATCAGTACTGAAATCTGGCACACCTGTAGTGATCTCCCGCAAGGTCCTCAAGGCTCCATGATACATATGCCCTATCCTGCGGTGCCAAATCTCACATAGCTCAGAACTGCTAGCTTTGCTGTCAGTACTACTGCTCAATGCCAAAAGGGATTGGAATGCAAACTTGTACACCTTTGCATGGCGTACACCTATCACTCTAGCTGAATTAGCTGGAGTGCCCCTGGGATACATCAACCCCTGTCCTCCCCTGAACAGTTCCTCATATCCTCTGTCCTACAAAGCTGAGACGGATATGAGGTTCTTTCTCATCCCTGGCACATAAAGAACATCTGACACCTTCAAGGGAGGTTTGGACTCCCTCTGAAATGTCAGTGTCCCCACACTGATTGCTCTAACAACTCTGTCATCACCGAGTACTACCTCCATATCAGTACCACTCTCTGAAAGCTCTGAGAAGTATTCATGGACTCTTGTCATGTGACGTGAAGCCCCACTGTCCACATACCAGATACTCGAAGATGCTTCGCTAATCGAGGGAAAAGCATGCTCCCTCTGAACCTGTGTGGCAGGTGATCCTGCACTAGAGAACTCACACGCAGTGAACCCAAACTCCCGGTCAAAACGATCTGCAAAGTCCTCAACCTCTGCTGAAGCTGCCACGCTCTGGTTCTTCCCCTTCTTCTTCTTCTTCTCCGGACACACAACTGCATAGTGTCCCATCTTTTGACAATTCCAACACTTCACCTTGGAATAGTCTTTCTGTGTGTTACCCTGTTTACCTTTACCTTTGCCTGTGCCCCCACCATTACTTGTGGAAGCCTGCTTCTTCCCTTTGCCTTTCTTGCCTCCTGCCGACAGTGCTACATCCTCATCCTGCTCAACTGGCTTGGCTGCCCCAAGCTGACCTTTCCTGATCTCTGTTTGAATGCAATCATCCCAAAACCTCTCCCAAGTGGGAAGGGTCTCACGTGCACAAACCCCACCAGCGAAGTTCATCCATGAACGGGGGAGGCCATTCACTGCAATCCACATCAACTCAGTGGGTGGAATGACCTCTCCAATTGCTGCCAACTCATCTCTCACATTAGTAATCTTTGTGAGATATCTAGCTGCACTATCATTACCCATCTTAATGGTCTTCAACTTCTCCTTCAGGACCATTTTCCGATTCTCATTGGTACTCTGGTAGAGATTGGACTATGCTGTCCACATCTCATGGGCATTTCTCTTTCTTCTCACATGAGGAATGCAATGGTCTTTGACTCCGTCTAGAATCAGTCTTTTACCTTTGTTTTTCTTTTTATTATACTCAGCCAACTGAGTAGCATCAATAGGCACAACAACAGGGTTCTATGTGGTATGCACCATGATGTCCCAGACTTCTGCCTCCTCAAAGATACTCTGTATTCTCTCATTCCAAACGCTGTAATTTGCATGCCCATCCAACCTATCCTCCACCCTCAATCCCAATGACATCCTGCTGTCCTAAAACTAAAAAATAGCACTGCTGTAGAGATAAAATTGTTGTTTGTGAAAAATCAGTTTGCTGGAATTTTCTGAGTGAAAAATCAGCAGGGTGTAATTTTCCTCTTTGCTGTCCCAAACTGCACTTCAGCACCCAAGTTCTAATACCATGGAAAAATTTCTTATTTCCCACCCCGGTTTTCAGTTTCACCTTATTTCTCCAAAATAGTTAAATGCCCTTTCCCATATCCATACATTCAACAACTGAAAAATAAAATTTTCTGAAAACACAAATTTTGGAAATTTTATAGAATGCTAGAAAATGCAGAAATAAAAAAATCAGCAGGTACAAACAGCTATTAAACACATTTAAACACAGTGATTTTTGCTCAAGGTGACCCTGGAAAACCCCCTACAACTCTTGGGGAAAACCAGTTCGAGAGCTCCTTATTTCTGAAAATGCTTTTTACAGTGAGAAATATTCAGCGAAAAAAATCAGTAAGCAAAGTTTTACAACTTATCTCGTTTTCCATGCCTCACAGCCAACTAAAAAACTTGCAACCAGCAAAATAGAACAACAATACTGCTGTATGGCCTCCTCCAAATCTGCTGTACGACCTTCACAAAACCACTGTACAACCTCCTTGAAAACTGCTCTACGACCTCCTCAAACTCTATTGTACGGCTGCCTCAAAATTTGCTGTACGACCTCCCTGAAAACCGTGTCCAAATACTGCCTTTTGTTGTGTGGTAACTCAGCTGTATGGATTTGCTAAAGCGCTGCCTTGGAATGTGTGCCAAGCTGTTGCCTCCTTCTCTTTTCTGTCAAGAAATCTCCTTTGCTCTCTTGGTCTCCTTCTCTCAATCTGCTCATGAAAGAATGAATGACCTTTTCCTCCTTTTCTTCCTTTAATCTAACCCTAAGTGACTTTTGGGGAACCCCTAAATCGAATGGCTGAAATAGATTGAGATCTAGGGCTGAGAATAAATGTTCATTTAAATCTCACTTTCTATTTTTTAATTCACCCCACTTTAATAAAGACCCACTTAGTCATTTATTTCCAAAGTCATTTTTCCTTTCTAATTTTACATTGACTTTATTAAAGTCACTTTAAAATTAGACTTTAGTAACTTTATCACTTAAAGTCACTTTTAAATTTAGATTTGACTTTATAAAAATTATAAAGTCACTTTAGGAGAAAAAATTAAATTCTTTTGGACACTTTTCCCTAGGCCAAAGATCAAAGCCTTAGGGAACCACCTGTCCTCCGATACCAAATTTCAACAGCCCTAACATTTGCCAACGCATGTCGATATAAGGAAAAAACCTTAAGCTACTTGATGCCCTAGCTCCATAAAAGAAATAAACAAATAAGAATTTTTTTCCCATAGAAAAAAGTCGTAATTTTATTCATGATGATAAAATTACATTTTGTAGATGCTAAAAGGCATATGCATATGGCCTGTACCTATTTTCACAGGATGCTAGGCAGACAAAAAGTAAAAAAAAATAAAAAATTGACTACTGTTCTTTTCTCCCTTCCTTTTTTTTCCACCTTACACCAACCTCCAGTATTGGGAGTGGCCGTTACAATGGAACGCTGATTTTTCAGTGAGAGTGTCTTTGTTAGAGTCGGATCCTTCTAATCCATGGGTTCACTTGATGCCCGTTATTTCCATCCCTGTTAGTTGAGATGTTTTATGCTGTGTTTGGTTGTTGGAGTCTTCCTCCTCCTTTAGTGTGCTCTTCTGGTTCTTTTGATCCTCTGTTTCTAGTTGGTATGCAACTGTTTCTGCTATTTCTACTTCTTCCTCTAGGGGGGCTGTACACTGGCATCCTTTTGGTTGTTTCTGTTGCTTCTTGTTCCATTTGGGAGTTTGTTTTGCTTTATGACAGGCACTATGGAGGTGTCCTGTTTGTAGACATCCACGGCATCGGAAAGTTGTGTTTTCATAATCTAGTGGTTGTGTCCACTATGTATTATTGAAATTCAAGTTTATGCTTTCTGGTAGTCCCTCATTGAAGTCTACCTCAACACATATCCTGGCAAATGTGAGTATCCCCCTTGAGATTCTGTCTTCATCTGCCTTTAGGAATTTTCCCAATACGTTCCCTATGGCGATTAATACCTTGTGGTGCCAAAAATGTAACGGGAGGTTGTGCAACCTGACCCACATTGGCATCTTTGATACCACCATTGTATTGGCGTCAAAATCCAGGAACCATGGGGTCATAAATAGTCCTGCATTTCCCCATAACCATGGCCCCTTATTGAGGATGTATTCTCTTTCTTGTTATGTTTTGAATTTGACTATAAAAAAAGCTTTGGGGCATAGATATATTTCATAGTTTGGAGCCTCATATATCCGTTGGTGCAAAACATCATATTTTGGCCAAAACCCATTGAATATGCATATAACTGATTTGGAATAAAGATTCGTGTACAGGTTTTTTACCTTAGGCATGGCGATAGTGAGTGTAGGATTCTCAGATTTTTGTTTTACAATGTAGGGTCCTGGGAGCTCAACTGTTGCTGCGGTTTTGTCCTGCGCTTTTTCCTTGCCTTTGACTGCTTCCTTGAAGGAGCCTGTGCTTTTTGTGCTGGTTCCGGCACTTCCACCCCTCAATCGCAGGTTAATTATGATGGTTGTGTCTTCGGTGATGCCATAATCCTGCAGTGTAAGATTGTCCCGTAAGCTGTGGCATGAGCAGATCAGGTTTTGCCGGTATGTTGGTATACCTAGTTGGTTCTGGATCTTGTTTTTTAGCTCCTGGATCTTCCTCCCTCCCCAGATCCTCCAACAAGAAGTTTTGCCTTCCAATGTTTTAATGAAGATTTGTATCAGATCCTCTTCTTTTGGGTGTGTGTCCGCCTGGAGTGTTGCTGAGTCTGTTACCCTTGTGCCTGAGTTTATCAGATCTAATTGTCCCATTGCTTCCTCGCAGAGCTTCATCTTGGTCCAACCTACAAGAAAATCTCTAATCTACTTGCCTATCAGGCCTGTTTGGTGTTTAAGTTTCATTTTTGTCAGTTTTGGTGCATATTCTGGTAGGGTCGACAAATGTATTAGGGATTTCCAGGCTCTTGTCAGCGTTGCCCATGTATAACCTTTCTCTGCGATTTGGGACTGTGATCCGGTGTAGAAAGATGTTGTGGCATGTACAGGCCTCCAGATCTGGTTAGGGTGTGTCCCGCTCAATCTTTTGGATGCCGGATCTGTTAGATCGATGACGGATTTGAAGATAATACTGCCTTGCGTAGAGGGGAGGATCAACCCAGATCCAAACAATGGCCATGCAGGTGCAGTGTTGTTGAGCTCTGGTTCATGGATAAGATGCGTGTAGGGCAGTCTGTCCCAGGCCTCAGAGCCGATGGCATGCAGGCAGACAGATCTAGCGTTGTGATCGTCAATGTTCCCTTGGTTGCGGGACTAGACGATTGCATAGAGGATACCTGCAGAAACCCTCTCCGCCTCCTTAGTGTTCGCTCCTTCTTCGGTTTTCGCATACCCCTTTTTGAAGCAAGCGGTTGAATTCTCACCGGTCTTTTTTTTGTTTCAACAATTGGCCTCTTGAGGGGAAGGGTGAAGGGCTTAGGCTTGATAGATCTGGGCTTTTAACTTGACAAGTAGCTTAGATAACTGCCTTTGAGATCCCACAGGCTCTCTCCGACCACCAATACTCTATTTCGCGTCCTTTCTTACCCTTACAGATCTTTGCGCCCAAAAAAACAGATGCGCCGACAGATCGCTGGAGGACTCGAGCAATGGACCTCTCTGAATGCGCAATGACGTCATTGGAGCTGCTACTGCTCGGTGACACACATCCCGTGTGACAGTAGTGCAGTGCGGGTGAGAACGCGTAAGAGTTCATTGTTCCAGCCATCTGTCTTATTGTTAACATTAGAAGTAATTTCCTGGGAAGATAATTATATCAGATTGTAGAGGTTTCCAAGAGCTTTCCAATGAGTATTCACATGCCTTCTAACTCCTTGTCATTGAGGAGAAATTGGTTTTTCAAGTAAAAAATACAACATTTCATTTAACCTACGTGAGCCTACATAAGTCGACCCATATGACTTTGTAAGAGACATGACTATTCCCACATAGGAAAACCACTATATATTGGCACAAACCCTTTCTCATTTGACCATCCAACTCAGCCATAAAGAACAAAATAAGAAGCAACTCAAAATTGAAGATAGAGGTGTAGAGGAAGCTTAGGAGGATGAATTTGAAGAACAACCAAGAAACATTTTTCTGAGATTGGGTTCTCTTTGTTTTGGACAAGGTTGTCTTGTGATTTTTGGATTTGATTAATTACAGACATGGGTTTAACTGTTGATAAAATCAGCCTAGAACAAACCCCAAACCAACGTAGCAAACCTCATTTTCGTTGGAGAGATTTCGAGCTTGTCATATTGCAGACCACTGTACATTTTTGGACTTGTGGAAGAGGCTAACCTCAACTTGCAATTTTGGCCTATTACAAACCTGCAACTCGGCCTAATATAGATCTCTGCAACTCAACCTAATACAAACCTCTGCAACTCGACCCTTATTTTGTTGAAAATTTCGAACTTGTTCTTGTGTTTGCAGACCTTGGATTTGTTGGATAATTTGGCATTGTCTAGAGCAATAGATGTGAAAACTGACAAACTTGGCATCACTTTAGGGCAAACTATTGATTATATTTTGGAGCATTCTTATCTTGTGACAATCAATCTTTGGAGCAACACTTTAGCTCACCTTGAGTAGCTGGTCTTTGAACAGAAAAGGAGCTAACTTTTTGGGCTTATTTTGTGGGCATTTTGAAGAGAACTTGGTGACATTATTGAGCAGATTTGAAGCTAGCTTGGAGCATATTTTGAAGAGCTCTTAGAATGACATCTTAAAGGAGTATTGAAGTGTCTTGGAAGCCATTTTTGGGACAACAATTTTAAGATCCTTTGTGCAGACTTAAAACCTTATCGAAGCGAACTTGTTGAGCAGATTTGAAGCCTTGTAGAAGCAGTATTGAAGACCCGTTGAAGTCCTTTTGAAAACTTGTGAAAGCATCTTTGAAGGCCATGTGTATTTGAAGTTGATTGTGCTGACTTGAGGCAACATACCTCATAACACTACTTAGGCCATTGGAGAATTTTTGAAGTAGTTATTGAAGACAACTTGAAGCATTGTTGATGACCTATTGAAGACACCTTGTAGTCGCAGATATTGGAGTTAATGTTGGAGACATTGTTGACCTTATGATGCATGATTGAAGCCCTCATGGAGTAACCTTGGAGAAGACTATTTGGGTATCATGAAGAGTCTTGGAGAAACCTACTAAAGTTGTCATTGATGAACTAAGTGTTTTGGAGATCGATTGAGGGCATTGTTGAAGGCGATTTTGAAGATATTATCAAGACTTCTTGAAAATTACATTGGAAGCCTTGAAGAACTATAAAACCCATCTTGAGGAACAGAAGTAGAGGATTGGAGCCCTAGAGGATAGGAGTCATCAAGTAGATTAAGTTGGTGCTTGGTGAAGTACAAGTTGGAGCCTGGTTGATTTGAAGAATGGAGCCTTCATCTAGGGTTGGAGCTTTGAAGAATTATTGTACAAATTGGAATTCAATTATTGTAAAAGAGGATTGGAGTCCTCGTTGTTCTTATTAATAAAGTTGTTCTTTTGTTATACATTTTTTGTTCTGTTTATAAGTGATCTTAATTGGCATAAAATAACAATTGTAAAAGAAATAACTATTTACCCTCCCTCAGTATTTCCAACAATTAGTATCAGAGCTAGTGCCTTTAGGCATAACCTAACAACTGGAAGGTAGATCCTTAGAATGCAAATGGAAAAGCCAAGGAAGAAAGCATCCAGTCCTTCTAAATATGTCTCTTTTTCGATCATGAAAACATAAGTAAATCAAGTGGGGAAAGCCCCGTTGTTCAATGGGACAAACTATGAGACATGGAGACAGAGAATGAAATTCTTATCGATGGCTCAAGGATTTTAGGTATGGAATTAAATGACTACTCGAAGCTCAGAGGAGTTAAAAGAGTTTAATACAAAAGCTATAAAAGAAATCTTGAGTTGTCTACCAAATTCCATAAAGGTCAAAGTGGAGAAATGTTCATCAACAAAAGAGCTTTGGGAGAATCTTTAAGATCTTCACTTAAAAGGATTGTTGGTCGGGAACTTTGATAAAGAAGATGATGGAAAAGAGCACAAAGATGAACCAAAAAAGACAACTAAAAGCAAAGATGAAGGCATTAGTTGCATAAAGGAGGATGATGATGAAGAGAACTCTGAAGTAGAAATTGAAATAGACCTCAAGACAAAACTTGTAGTTGCAGTAGAGATAGTGAGTTTGAAAAATGAAAACGAGGAACTCAAGAAGCAGGCACAAAATGTTGATCATAACTTTGACAAAACAAAGGAGGAAATTATTATTTTAAAACATCAAGTACAAGAAATGGATGAGGAACTCAAGAAGCTTAAGGAGGAATTGCATCAAAATGAGAAAAGGGAAGACATTTTGACAAGTCATCTCAAACATAGATTTAAGGAATTGAGTAAATACGAAGTAGAAATTGGTCAATGTAAAGAAGAAGTCACCTCCCTAAAAGCTCAACTAGAGGAAACAAAGAGAAATATACAAGAAGCTGAAGATAAGAATTTAAAGGAACAATTGGTCCTCCTAAAACGATAAGTTGATGAAGTTGAGAAGGAAAGAAAAATCATGGCATGCCAACTAAAAGAAAAGGATGAAGAGACTAACAGGTTTGAAGCAGATGTCATCTCTTTTAAATTCCAAGCATGTGAAGCAACAAAGATCAAGGAAGAAATAGAGAGTCAATTGGCAAAAAAGTTTGAATACTGCTAGAAGATGAAAGAAGAGATTGCTTTTCTAAAGAAGTTGATCGACTAAACAAGAACTTGAAGAGTTCTAAAGCCTTGGATGACATCCTTAGTCATCAAAGGTCCCCTCTTAACAAATCTGGTCTTGGATATGTAGGTGAGTCTTCTAGCAAAAGTGATGCAAACCCTAATGCATCAAAAGACAAGAATGTGGAGAAGCTTGAAAGTTGTGGTAATATCCCCAACTCCAACAGAAGCAAGGAGAAGAATCAAAATAACATTGGAGGATCCTTTGCTTCAAGAAGACATGATGCAAGCAACAAATAATATCATCAAAGAATCTCGAGGCATAATAACTTTAGAAGTATACCAAGGCCATCCTCATTCTCCAGGTATCAAACTATATATTTCGGCTATTGTTACTCTTGTACAAATTTTGGGCATATGGCAAGGGATTGCAAGGCACATAACAAAGAAATTTATGGTGGCTCCAATTAGTTCCTCGAAAGTAAAGGTGCAAGGAGTTACTTCAATATGCTTACCAACAAAAAATGTGCTCTATCATTCATGTACAAAACTAAATGTTTCAAATTTCATAATGTTGGACATATAGTTCGAGATTGCAAATTGAAGTGAGTTCCTAAATAATATGAAGAATTGTCAACCAAGAAGGGAAAAAAAGTCACAAAATTTTGGAGAAGGAAGCAAGTTACACAAGAATAAGAACATGTTGAATGTTGGGAAAAATACTGGGGGGGGGGGGGGTGTGAATCAGTGTTTTAAAACTCACTTAAACTTTTCTTTTCTTATTCAAATTTTTGTATGTGACTATACTGAAGTAAACCTGCGTATGTACGCGATTGTTATGCAAACAACTAGCATATATCTAGTTAACTTACTTTTCAGTTAATTCATCATTTGTTTAACTTGAACCAATGTATTAGTACAAAGGACACTTGGTAGGAATATTAAAATTTATTGAGTGGCCTAATGGGGAAAATTTGGGTGACATGTGTCAACACTAAGGAGATGCCAAGTGTAGATGATGACAAGAGCATGCCATTATTCATGAAGTACATTTCAAAGGTTAGAGTTTTCATAACTCCTCCGTAATTGTCTTTTAGAAAAATCCCCAACACCAGGGGCTGATTGGCATTTGGTCTTGGAGACCTAGAGAACTAAGCGAAAAAAGCATGCCTTAGCACCTAAGAACTATTAATATGCCACCTAGGAAGTATATTTCAAAGGTCAAGATTTCGTAACTCATCTATATTTTAGTTTTGAAAAGGTCCCGATACCAGGGAGCTTTGATGTTGTTGGAATTTGGTCGTGGGGACCCAAAGAACCAAGGTGTAGAGAAGGCTTAACACCTAAGTGCTATGGAGCATATTGGAGGTTGGAGATTTTTGATCTCCGCTATAAATGCATTTTGAGAAAATTTCCGATGTGTTTAGCAATTGGTCGTGAAAGCGTGAAGAACCAATGACGTAGAGAAGACTTAGCACCTAAGTGCTATGGAGCATATCGGAGGTTGGACATTTCAGAACTCCAATATAAATGCATTTTGAGAAAAGTTTTGATGCTTGAGAGCTCCAATGTGTTCAACACTTGGTTGTGAAAGCCTGAAGAATCAAGGGAAAATAACGATAACACAAGGAGATAGGCCTACGACAGGTCTTGAAAGGCCTAAAACCTAAGTGCTGTGCCGCTGGTCATAACTCCCAATCCCATGGAGGAAAAACAAAAAGGGGCTAAATGCTAATCGGGATCTTGTAATATCATAATGTCACTTTAATAAAAAGTTACGAAGTGTTGGATCTCCGAAATTGCAATGCAAAGGTGTATGAAGCCATCGATCACAACAACTAGTCCCATGGTGAAAAATAATAGAAGGCAAAGCAAAAGGGGCTAAAGGCCAAAATTAGAATCTCGTAATATCGTAACATCCACGTTAATAAATTTACGAAATGTGATGCTCCATTATTGCAGCACAAAGGTGTATGGCAGGTGAATGAGTCAGTAATTGAAAGTAAATGTGCATAGTAGAGTTGGTTGATGGAGTCAATGGCGACTGTCATAGGCACGAGACAGAGATAGAGATAGTTGGGTCAAGGCAACAAGGACCACGATTGCACAAGATGATTTAAATGGAATCTGTCAGTGAGATGAGACATGCCATCCCTATTCTTGCGTACACGTTTCATTGAACTAAATGAAGATCATATAGCCTCTGATACATGAGATATGTTCATAGAAAGGACAAGAGCTTTGTTGGAGTGTGCAAGATTTACTGAGGATGTATTTCTCAACATGTGAACACTCAAGTGCCCAATCTCATGTTTAATGCAATGAAAAAGTTCAAGCAAAAGGCGCAATATCAGGATGGAGAAGCCATGTAGGAGTACAGTTGGGTAGTGTGAATGGCAGAGAGATGACTGAAAAAGAAAGTATTAATCACCGTGTTTCAGTGAAACAAAACCGTGGAGAGAAATTATTCACTGTGCAGGAAGAAACATAGTTGCAAGTGATTTATTTGGATAGATCTGTGGGTGTGTGTGCACTTCTATGAAAGGATAAGACCGCCAGTGCTGTAGTGAGAGACTGAGAGTGCCTATGTAGAGGAAAGAGACCCAGAGAGAGCCTATGTTGCTGTGCGAAAGGCAAAAAGTTCCAGATCAGAAGAAGAAGTCCTAGAGATGAGTATATACAAATGAGAGCAGAGGAATGAGAACAATGGGCTGCCATAGAGTGAGATGAGAACAAAAGAGTGTTGCGTGGGTTGTGTGAATGCTATTGAGAGGAACAATAAGTTGGTGTAAAGTGTGCAGAGAACAAAGTGTTGCGTAGGCAAAGGGCCGAGGAGAACTAAGAGATGAAAACAAGCAGAGATACTTCCGATTACAATGAGAAATAAGTTTCCTTATTGAGTGTGGGTTGGATGCTGCACACCGGAAGTTGGTGCTTCCATCTCTAGTGGGTGTTTGAAGAAATCTTGGGGGTTTGTGCCTCTTGCAAGTTGGTGCTTGCATAAATCCAAGGAGTTGCAAATTGGTGCTTGTAACAAATCCATGAAGTTGGTGCTTCCTCCTATTGGGTGATAGAAAACAATCAAAGGGAGTTGGTTCTTCCTATGAGTGGGCTCACAAATAGATTGATGTAATAGAGTAGGTGTTTTCATTTTTACATCAATAACAACAACAAGCTTAGGTGGTATTTTACCAAAAGTGTTTCCACATTAAACCTCTGTGTCATATCTGTGCTGCTCATGATGTGTATGCTTGTGTTGATTCATATGGCCGCTGTAATAGTTTGTTAATGGTTGTTCTCATTTAGTGGATTCCAAGGTTAAACGAGTAAAGGAAAATGTGCATAAAATTTTAAATTAGCTTTCATACTGATTCACCCCCCCCTCTCAGTGTTAACGTTGTTTCCAACAATTGGTATTAAAGCCAAGTTCCTTCAGGAATAACTTAATCACTAGAAGGTAGATCAAAGGAAAATAGTGGCTAATCAAGTTTTCCTAACAGTAGAAGGAGTTCCATTTTTAAATGGATCAGACTATGAGCTCTGGAAGATCAGAATGGAAGCCTACTTGATGGTAGTCAATGAAAACATTTTGTCGGTTGTGATATATGGAGAGAAGAATGAGTTCAATACAGAAGCCAAGGAAATCATCATGAAAGGGTTGTCCAATCCATATGCTGATAAAGTGAGGAATTGCGAGTCAACAAAGAAAATGCTGGACAAATTGCAATGTCTATATGGAGTAGAAAGCTACACAACTCAAGAGGAGGTTGAAGAACCTTGCTACTCAAACAGTTAACCCGAATATTTGAAAGCTACTAATAATGAGAAGAAGAGATGGAAGAAGAAGAAGAAGGCATCCCAAAGGAAATATTCTCAAAGGATTGAAGGTCCTTCTTCTAGTAAGGAAGTTGTTGCCCATCACTCTCGAGTTAATGATGATAAAGAATAAGATGAAAGACCATGTTGCTGAGGAGGTAAGATATTTCTTTGTCATAATTGTGAGGAGATAGGTCACTTAGACATTAGATGTACATATTCCTTCTCTGAAGATAAAGATAGTCATACATCTAGTGGTTGTGAAGAGAGGCCTACATTTGTAGAAATAGCCAATGAGGGTACTTAAGAGGAAGAAGATAGGTCCTAGGTGTTCTCATCCATAGGAGAAAATAAGAGTACCCCTAGTAGTGATGAAGAAGGGATACTTCTTAGACCCATGAAAGATCCCATGTACACAGAGATGGTTTATATCTCTGTGATGGCTCAGCTAGAACATTTGATAGCGAAGAAAAGGATCTATATGAAAGGATATATTATAGGAAGACGTTGATCCCTACTCTAAAAGAGATCAAGAAGCTATCATAAGAAAATCTCAATCAAAAGGAGCAGTTGCACGAGTATGAGCTTGAGAATGAGAAGTTGAGAAAAAAAATAGTCAATATTAATGCTCAATAAGAAGAGGCTAGCAGGTTGAGTGGCATGTTGACCAATCAACTAAATGATAGAGAATTGTATTGTGAGAGACTACAAAGGGAAGTAGCCTCATTGATATGAGACATAGAAGGGACAAATAAAGAGTTGTTTCGATATCAAAAGCTTGAGGAGAGCAAAAAGGCCTTGGATGAGATGCTTGTTAAGCATATATCCCCACTCATCTAGCTAGCTTGGGTTTCGAAGAGAACCAAGCTCCTAGAAGAAAAAGGATGAAAGGTAAACCACCCATGTAAGGACATTTGGAAATTCCAACAACAAAAAAGGAAAAGAGGTTGTTGTACAACAATAGAAACAAGGAAAGCATAAAAAACAAGAAAAGAAGAGGCACCAACAAAATGTTATGCAACACCAAAGGAAACAACATAAGAGATATAAGCGGTTGCAATAAAGAGTGCAAGGAAATAATGCAAACTACCATGGATGACACAAGAAGAATCAACAGAGGTCCTTTCCCCCTCAAGGACATAACCTTCAACGAAAAGGTAACTTCTTTCATCAAAATCCTTTTCATGGTTATTGTTTTTCTTGCAATAAATTTGGACATAAAGCCATAGAATGTAGATGGCATGCAAGAAAACAAGATATGTTGGGTAACAACAACCCAAGGATTCACAAAGTGGACAGGAGTAAGCATGTTTGAAACGATAAGAGTTTTTACAAGAGTGCCGTCAAGAATAGTAACTCCTTTGCCCCATTCGTAAGCTAAATCGAATGCTGCAATTGTGGCAATATTGGGCATAAGAGAGAAAGCTGCAGATATGTGAAGAAATGGCATGCTTCTCAACATATGAATGCAAATGTAACAACTCTATATTTGAAGACAAGAAGAAACAATGCAGCTGAGGAATACAAGTTTGTCTTCAGTGCTCACTATCAAAAAAGCAAGATGAAAAGAAGAGGAAGAAATCAAAAGAATGACCCTCTTGCTCTTGTAGCATACCCATATGTAAGGAAAAAAGGTAGGAAGAAGATTTGGGTGAAGAAAGAGGACTTGAAGGAGAAGTTTCCTCTAGCCATGTGCAGCCAAGAGAAAGCCCAAACATGGGCAAAGAAGAAGGTTGAAAGTAATGCTCCTGTTAGGACTCAACCATTGAAAGTTTGGAAGAAGAAGGAGGATGATCTGCGAAGGGGGAGTAGATCCTTTATCTCTCTTCAGTAAAGGAAGAGAATGGCCTCAAGGGAGGCCAAATAAGTCATATGCAGGAAGCTAGAAGGATAAATAAGAGACATGCATCTAACTGATTGAAGGTATGGATGAGTCTCCTTGCTGATTACAATAATGTATTTGTTTATTTAAAATGTATGAACATTGAAAGAGGAGGAGTACATCCAACATGGTTTCAGGGGGGGTACAAAACAACATTTTATGTTGCGGGAAGAAGAAGATGGGCTGCAATAAAAGTGTGGAATGAAGAGGCCCAAAGTTAAGTCAGGTCCATAGGACCAGTCAGTGATTGCATGGGGGAGAAGAAGAAACTTGTAGGCCTTTTCCATTGATGTCAAAGGGGAAGAGAAGCTTATTGGAGAACAAGTTGTGATGGCCCAGTTAGAGAAAAGAAGGCCATTATTGGCTTATGCAAGGAGATGTGTGGAAGTAGCATGAGGATTTTCCATCAATGTGGAGAAGTGAAGAGGTGTTGCCATCAATGCCAAAGGGGGAGATTGTTGGATAGTTGTCATTGTCTGTTTGACTAGTGGAAGTAAGTGAGTTGGCATTAATGTCAATCAAACTAACATTGATGTGCTTGATGTGTCAAGCTCAGGGGAAGTCCTATGGTTGCTGTAGTCTTCGGTAGAGAATCACTATAGTAGCAGGCTTATTGGAGAAGGCATACAATGATGACTATGTGGTTGAGAGATCCATGGTTGCTGCAATCTCTAGCGGAGAATCACCATAGTAGCAGGGTTATTAAAGAAGCCATAAAATGATAACTATGGTGGTTGGGAGTCCCATGGTTGCTATAGTGCTTTGTATATGATCATCACAATAGCAGTCTTATTGGAGATGGCATGAAATAATTTCTATGATGGTTGGGAGTCCCATAATTTGGAGTTAGCACAGTTGGTTAGTACTCGGAAAGAGATTTCTAATGATATGTGGAAGTCCATGAATGGACCCTAGGATCAAAAGTTCTTGATAGCCAAAGTAAGGAGCTTGAAGTCCTTAGGAGCAGGCCGAATTTTGGAGGGTCTTAGTCAATCAAAAGAAGGCCAAATTTTGGATCCCGAATTCTGGAACTTCGGGACCTCAAGGAATCGGAGGCTTGAAGCAGGAAGAACATCAGAACCCCGAATTTTGGAAGATCAACATATTAGAATCTCGAAGGTTTAGAACTTCGGGTTTTCAGAACCTCATAACTTATTATAAATTTATTTCTTTGAAAAGTGTCGAGGGTTGTAGGGAACAAGAATTACAATGGAATTCAGTCACAAACCCAAAGAAGCAGCGACCCTTTCTCTCTCCTATGGCAAGACATATGGTGGCAGTTGATTGGCCCTTTGGAGCTGACGGTGGTAGATGACATCAACATGACATGGCTATACGAAGGACATGTGATAGGCATATTCAACATTATTGAGTGGCCTAATGGTGCAAATATGGGTGACACATATCACCACTAAGGAGACACCACGTGGAGATGATGACAAGAGCATGACGTAATTTGGGAAGTACATTTCGGAGGTCAGAGTTTTCATAACTCCTCCGTAATTGTCTTTTTGAAAAATCTTTGACACTAGGGGTTTTTAATGTTGATTGGAGTTTGGTCGTGGAGACCCAAAGAACCAAGGGCATAGAGAAGGCCTTAGCACCTACACGTTGTGAAGACACCACGTGGGAAGTATATTTCAGAGGTCAGGATTTTGTAACTCATCTATACAGTGAGCTTTGAAAATTTCTTGATACCAGGGAGCTCCGATGTTGTTGGCATTTGGTGTGGGGACCCCAAGAACCAAGGGCGTAGAGAAGGCTTAGCACCTAAGTGCTATGGAGAATATTGGAGGTTGGAGATTTGAGAACTCGGCTATAAATGCGTTTTGAGAAAAGTTCTAATTCCTAGGAGCTCCGATGTGTTTGGCACTTGGTCGTGAAATCCCAAAGAACCAAGGGCGTAGAAAAGGCTTAACACCTAAGTCGTATGGATCATATCGAAGGTTGGATATTTTAGAACTTTGCTATAAATTCATTTTGATAAAAGGTTCAATGCCTGGGAGCTCGGATGTGTTTGGCACTTGGTCATGAAAGGCCGAAGAACCAAGGGAAAAGAGCGATAACATAAGGAGATAGGCTTCTGATAGGTCCTGAAAGGCTTAACACCTAAGTGTTGTTCCGTTGGTCACGACTTCCAGACCCATGGAGGAAAAACAAGAAGGGGCTAAAGGCCAATCGAGATATCATAATATCACTTTAATAAAATGTTACAAAGTGTTGGAGCTATGAAACTACAATGCAAAGGTGTATGAAGTTTCTGGTCACAACACCCGGTCCCATGGTGAAAAACAACAGGAGGCAAAGAAAAAGGGGCTAAATGCCATAATCAAAATCTTTTATTATCATAACATCCACGTTAATAAAGGTACAAAATGAGAGGCTTCAATATTGCATCACAGAGGTGTATGGTAGGTGAATGAGTCAGAAAATGAAAGTAAATTTGCATAGTAGAGTTGGTTGATGGAGTCAATGGTGACTGTTATAGGTAGGAGAGAAAGACAAAGATAAATGGGTCAAGGAAGCAAGGACCATGATTGCACAAAGCTATTTAAATGGATTATGGCAGTGAGTTGAGACATGCCATCCCTATTATTGCGTGAATGTTTCATTGTACTAAATGAAGATTAGAGCCTCCGAGATAGGATATTTGTTCACATAAAGGATAATATATTTGTTCGAGTGTGGAGGATTGACTGAGGATGTATGTCTCAGCATGGGAACACTTAGGTTCCCATTCTCATGTTTAATGGAGCGAAATAATTCAAGCAAGAGATGCAACGACATGATTGAGAAACCATGCAAGAGTACACTCAGGTAGTGGGAATGACAGAGATATGAATGACATAGAAAACATGGATCAATGTGTTTCAGTGAAACAAAACCATGGAGAGTAGTTATGTAGTATGTGGGAAGAAACATAGTTGAAAGTGAGCTACCTGGGGAGATCTATGGGTGTGCGTGCACTGCTATGAAAGGACAGTATACTAGTGATGTAGTGAGAGGCTGAGAGTGCCTATGCAGAGGAAAGAGACCTAGAGAGAGCCTGTTCTACTATGCAAAAGGTCGAAAGTGCTAGAGTGGAAGAAGAAGGCC
The DNA here is from genome assembly GCA_000404065.3 of Pinus taeda. Lineage (NCBI taxonomy): Eukaryota > Viridiplantae > Streptophyta > Pinopsida > Pinales > Pinaceae > Pinus > Pinus taeda. The sequence goes on from APFE030097456.1 coordinate 84,429, forward strand.
TAGAGTTGAGTATATGCAACTGAGAGAAGAGGAATGAGAACAATGGGCTTCCATAGAGTGAGCTGAGAACAATAAAGTGTTGCGTGGGATGTGTGAATGTTTTTAAGCAAAACAATGATTGTTGGAGAGTGTGCAGAGTGTTGTGTAGGCCAAGGGATGAGGAGAACAAAGAATTGAAAACAAGCAGAGAGGCTGTCAATTACAGTGAACAATAAGTTTCCTTATTGAGTGTGGGTTGGAGCTCGCACAAAGGAAGTTGTTGCTTGCATAAATCCAAGGAGCTGCAAGTCAGTGCTTACAACAAATCCATGAAGTTGGTGCTTCAGATGGTGTTTCTGGTAGGCTGATCAAGTGTCTGTAAAAGGAGGGAGTTGGTGCTTCCTGCTAGTGGGTGCTAGAAAACGATCAAAGGGAGTTGGTGCTTCTTGTGAGTGGTGTGTCACAAACAAATTGATGTAATAGAGTAGGTTCTCTCATTTTTACATCACTAATAACAACAAGCTTAGGTGGTTTTTTCTTGGAAGGGTTTCCATGTTAAACCTCTGTGTCATATCTGTGCTTCTCATGATGTGTATGCTTGTGTTGATTCATATGGCTATTTTTATGGTTTGTTAATGGTTTTTCTCATTTAGTGGATGCCAAGGTTGAATGAGTAAAGGAAAATGTGTAGAACAATCTAAATTATCCTTAATACTGATTTATCCCCCCTCTCAGTATTAACATTGTTTCCAAAATAGAGTTTTTATGCTTATTTTGCAGGCATTTTGAAGAAAACTTGGTGACATTATTAAGCAGATTTGAAGCCACTTTGGAGCATATTTTGAAGATCTATTAGAATGACATCTTAAATTAGTAGTGAAGTGTCTTTGAAGCCATTATTGGGACAACCCTTAGAATATATCTTGTGCATACTTAAGACCTTGTTGGTGCAGATTTGTTAAGCACATTTAAAGCCTTTTGGAAGTGGTATTGAAGGTCTGTTGAAGTCCTTTTGAAAACTTGTGAAAGCATATTTGAAGAGACTCTAGTCTATTTGAAGCTGATTGTGAGGTGACAAACCTTGGAACACTACTTTGGCCATTATAGAATATTTTTGAAGCAGTTTTGAAGACATCTTGAAGCATTGTTGACGACCTATTGAAGACACCTTGTAGTAGTAGATCTTGGAGACATTTTTGACCTTGTGATGCACGATTGAAGCCCTCATGGAGTAAACTTGGAGCAGACTATTTGGGTATAATTAAGAGCATTGGAGACACCTACTAAAGTTTTCATTTATGAACTAAGTGTTTTTGAGACTAATTGAGGGCATTGTTGAAGGATATTTTGAACATATTATCAAGACTTGTTGAATATTACATTGGAAGCTTTGAATAACTATATAACCCGTCTTGAAGAAAAAAAGCATAGGGTTGGAGCCATAGAGGATAAGAGTCCTCAAGAAGACTAGGCTAGAGCCTAAGCCATAATATCATCAAAGAATCTCAAAGTATAATAGCTTCAAAAGTATGCCATGGAAATCATCGTTCTCCAAGTATCAAACTATATTTTTTGGCTGTTGTTACTCTTGTACAAATTTTAGGCATATGGCAAGGGATTGTAGGGAAAATATCAAGTACATTTATGAGGACCCCAATCAGTTCCCCAAAAGTAAATGTGCAAGGAGATACTCCAATATGCTTACCACTAGAAATTATGCTCCATCATTCATGTGCAAAATTGAATGTTTCAAATGCTATAATGTTGGACATATAGCTCAAGCTTGAAATTTGAAGTGGGTTCTTAAACAATCTGAAAAATCATCAACCAAGCAGGGAAAAAGAGTCACAAAATTTTGGAGAAGGAAGTAGGTTGCACGAGAAGAAGAGAATGTTGAATGTGCCTTCAATTCTCAAGGCATAAAGATTTGTTTCAAATAAAATTAGGGCATCATAGGCAACAATTATGCCTATTAAGAAGATCATGCATACTGTTAGGGGGAGCACAAGTCAAACACCATGATAGTGTAAGCAACTCTATAATAAGAAGACCCACATGATGACACGAGGATAAATATACTTATCATGAACTATCCCTTATGAAGCAAACAGAAAATATGACAAATGAAGTGGCATGATGCCATTGACAAGGAGAAGCATGATGTTAGGGGGAGCACTTGATGAAAAATACTTTCAAGAAAAACATCCCATTTTCCACTGATGTTAAAGGGGGAGAGAATACTGAAAGAGGGAGAATATTACCATCAATGAAAAAGGGGGAGATTTTTGGTAAAGTTGTTATTGATGTCAATACGATGATAAAACCTAGGTGCATTTCTGAAGCAAATCCTAAGTGAAAACCCTAGGAACAAACTCTAGCATTGTTGAAGATGATAACCATGGGTTCCAAATGCATATGATGAAACCCTAACAATATATGCAGGTCTGTCAATATGATGTCATTAGTGATGCAAAGCCTAGATGTTTATCTGATGCCCTAGTTGTGTTGAAGCAAGTCCTAATGTATTCCCTATCTCTAATATAGATTGATGAAATACTCATATTAAGGAACCCTAGGTATATTCCCTAGCACGGTTCATTCATATGATAAAACCCTAATTATGCCCATGTTGACCTAATCATTATATGCATGAGTGAATGAATCCCTAAATGAATGAAGTCCTAAGTATTGAAGATTCCCTAACTTCAATGAATAAATAGCCCATGTGCAAGAGCCCTAATCCAAAATCCCTAACATTGTACAAATGATCTCAATATAATGAAAAAACCCTAAGCTACTTCATGCCCTAGATCCATAAAAGAAATCATCAAATAGGGATGTTATGGAATACATTTATATAATGGAATAAAAATTAATATTGTTAACATTAGAAGTAATTTCTTGGGAAGATAATTATATCACCTTGTAGAGGCTTCCAAGATATTTCCAATGATTCTTTATATCCCCTCTAACACCTTGTCATATGAGGATAAATTGTTTTTTAAATATTAAAAATACAACAATTCATTAAGCCTACATTAGCCTAGATAAGTCGACCCATATGAATCCCCAAGAGACATGACTATTCCCACATAGGAAAACCACTATATATTGGTATGAATTATTTCGCATTTGACCATCCAACTTGTCCAACAAGAACAAAATAAGAAGCCAATCGAAATTGAAGATAAAGGTACATAAGAAGCCTAGGAGGACGAGTTTGAAGAACAACTCAACAACAATTTTTTGAGATCAGGTTCTTTGTGTGTTGGAAAAGGTTGTCTTATTTTTATTTTTGGATTTGATTAATTGCAGGTATGGGTTTAACCATTGATAAATTTAACTTATAGAAAACCTCGTACTAGTGTTCCAGACCTCATTTTCATTGGAGATATTTCGAACTTGTCATATTGCAGACTATTGTACATTTTTCAGACCGGTGGAAAAGGCTAACCTCAACCTGCAATTTCGGCCTATTATAGACCTACACCTTGGCCTAATACAAACCTCCGCAACTCAACCTTTCTTTTGTTGAAAATTTCAAACTTGTTCTTATGTTTGCATACGTCAAATTTGTTGGAGAATTTGGTGTTGTCTTGAGCAAAAATTGTGAAAGTTTTGGTATAACTGGCATCACTTTAGGGTAAAATACTAAGTATATTTTGGAGCATTCTTGTCTTGTGATAATCAACCCTTGGAGCAACACTTCAATTCACCTTGAGTAGCTTATTTTTGAATAGGAAAGGAGTAGGAGTTTTGGGCTTATTTTGTGGGCATTTTGAAGAGAACTTAGTGAAATTATTGAGCAACTTATAAGACACCTTGGAGCACATTTTGAAGAGCTCTTAGAATGACATCTTAAAGTAGTATTTAAGTCTCTTGGAAGCCATTATTGGTATAGCCCTTATAATATCTCTTTTGCAGACTTAAAACCTTGTTGGAGCAGAGTTGTTGAGCATATTTGAAGCCTTATAAAAGCAGTATTGAAGATTTGTGGAAGTCCTTTTGAAAACTTGTGAAAGAATCTTTGAAGAACATCTAGTGTATTTGACGCTGATTGTGCTGATTTGAGGCAAGAGACCTTGGAAAAATACGTAGGCCATTGGAGAATATTTTTGAAGCAGTTGTTGAAGACATCTTGAAGCATTGTTGATGACCTATTGAAGGCACCTTGTAGTAAAAAATCTTGGAGTTGATCTTGGATATATTGTTGACCTTGTGATTCATGATTGAAGCCCTCATGGAGTAACCTTGGAGAATAATATTTGGGTCTCATGAAGAGTCTTGGAGACACCTACTAAAGTTGTCATCGATGAAATAAGTGTTCTGGAGATTAATTGAGCGCATTATTGAAGGCAAATTTGAAGATATTATGAATATTTCTTGAAGATTACATTGGAAGATTTGAAGAACCATATAACCCATCTTGAAGAACAAAAGTAGAGGGTTGGATCCCTAGAGGATAAGATTCCTCAAGAAGACTAGGTTGGAGCCTAAGCCAGATAAGAGCGCTGGAGCCCTAGAGGGTTCAAGTCCTCAAGTTGACTATGTTGGTGCATGGTGAAGTATACGTTGGTGCTTGGTTGATTTGAAGATTGGATTATTCATTTAGGGTTGGGTCCCTAAAGAATAACTGTACAAATTAGAATTTGATTGCTGTAAAAGAGGATTGGAGTCCTCCTTCTTATTAATAAAGTTGTTCTTCTGTTATACATTTTGTTTACTTTTATAAGTGATATTAACTTGCATAAAAATTTATGAGCCTCAATATTTCAGTGAGAATGTTGCAATTCCTAGGGCTACCAATTTTACTTTATCAACCCGAGGTTTCATACAAACTTGGAGGTGACAGTGCTATATACACATCAGAGGCATCATTCTACGCATGTCACTTCTCAACTGGGGCACTTGACCATTAGGGTTCCAGACTAGTCCTCTATTGAACTAAAGGGAGGTTGACTATTGACAGTGAATGTGAAGCTAGTTCTAGTGCAGGAAAAGTAAATGCTTGTCTATTTAGGAAATGAAAGCTGCCAAATGGTAAATGATATGAAGTATCATAATTCATTTAGTTATGAAATGACACCAATTACTTGTAGAAAGGAAACTATGCTAATATTGCATTTGATCATCTAGCTATCAAGACTACTTGAAAATAAAAATTTACTCTATCATCTTAGAACTCAAACATGCATACATTAACTATTTCATTCACATTTGCAGAAAAATTCTTAATTGGTAACTTTAGAGATATAAAAGCCAATGTTGTCTGATCTTGCAGGAGGGAAAGGAATGGGAAAGCTGGTCTAGGTGGAATTTCTGAGTCCAAGGTGAGGGGCTAACCTAATCCTATACTAGGGTATCCCATCATTTCAGGTCAAAACATGGTCAAAATAGGCTACTACAGGTTTGCTATAGGAAACTACTATAGGATGTCTTGATCTGCTACAGGATGTCCTGAATTGCTACATGAAGTTAGATGAGAGGTTTTGGAGGGTAATAATAGTGAGATGAGGTGTTGGAGGGGCGCATGAAAATTGTAGAAGATGTAGGGAAGGTGAACATCGCCCAAGGCGAAGCCCAACACCCCAAGGAGGTCAGATTTTCCTAAGCTAGCTTGCACACGGTGGTTGGAAAATAAAGGTTTAGATTATGGGCTGGTATGCCTTAATAGAAGGTGGAGAATACCTAGGTGAAGTTGGTTGGAGGAGTCCCTTCCTGTATATTAACAATCCCTACTATAAAACTTGTTTCTCTTTTCATTTATAAATCACTACATGTCCACATGGAAAAGATGAGTTGAATTTGAGAAAGATGATCTATTTCTCTTTTCATTTATAAATCACTACATGTCCACATGGAAAAGATGAGTTGAATTTGAGAAAGATGATCTATCCCCTGTGAAGGACTAGCTCTATGAGATATATTTCTATTTTGGCTATAGAAACCTTATGAAGCAAGATAAAAACTGCAGATGCTTTCAAGAAATCATAAACAGTTATCTAGCTAAGCATGAAACTCAATATATGCAATAAACAAAAGACAAACTTTGTTTTTGGGGTTGTGAGAGTGGGGTCCTCTAATCATGATCCCATGAGGGAGATGATATAGGGGCCACTGTCACAAGATTTTCTCGTATAATTTCCTCCACTAAACTGAAATACTAATATACCTCTTTAAGCTAATGGAAACAAGGTTAAGCAACAATTCAAATAACCTTAAAAAAAAAATTCAACAACTAACTATCATTCTAAGCTAAGAATAAAAGTACAAAAGAGGAAATTCTACTGCTAGGGTTGGGCCCTAACCAAAGAGCTTCATCCCTCTGAGTCAACTTAGTGCTAGATCAAAACATAATTTCTCATTATCAAAAAAATGTGAAGTACATCATAACAATAACAATCAAAATGTTTTAGCTCAAAATGGCCTCTTGGCTACAACAAAAAATCGAATCCTAATGAGTCCCTTGGATCTCTTATTTATAAAAAAATGGATCTACCAACAGATCCCTAGAAAATAGGGATACTTGGCTTCCTAACTCGAGAAGAACTTTTCCTTGACTGTCATTGGCTTGGCTGCCAATGAACTCGATTTTCTTGGTTGGCAGTGACACCGAGCGGATGAGATAGAGTGGAGGAATCTTTAAATGATTTGAGGAGTTAAGGAGGGAGACAAAGTCTTAAAATCTATCTTTCTTGCCTACTCCGAATTCCTACACTTCAGTAAACCCAAAACTGCTCTAATTCCCGCATTTAACACACATTAGGCCACATGACATAGTAACTCACATTTACTCTTCTTACTAAGCAAAATACAACAAAATATGTAAATAAATGTGAGAAAAATCAATTTAATATGCTGGAGAGTGGCATTTTGACCCATATACTTTACCTATTGATGAGCCTCATCATCACCCCCCTACTGAAATTTTTTCTCATCCTCTGAGCAACCTAGTCATCTATATCCATATCTTTCAAAGCCCTGATGGCCTCTCTGGCATCTCAGGCTGCTGTGGATGGTATCTCTATCTCTGCATTTCTCTCTATCTCTTCCCACTGTTTCTTTTCCTCTTCTTCTTTCCTACCTTCCATCAAACTCAACAGCAAAGGTGGGCTGAGCTTTAGCCCAATCGAATAGATCTTCAGTCTTTGCATGACCTACTTATATAGGGGTGTCCTTTCTAATGCATTTCTCAATCTCTCAGGAGAGTGGTACTCCCTGATCCAGAGACTGTGTGGTAGGTTATTCCATCTCCTTTGGCATGCTTGTTGGCTCGCAGTCCCCAACAATCAAAAAATGTTCTTAAAATAGGAGATGGCCTGTTCTTGGGTAGCCAAGTATCCTGGTGCAAGTTGAGCATCATTGGAAATGACGGTGTGGTTACTAATAACAACCATGTAATTTATTTGTTTTGATCTGATGGAGAGGGGCTCTCTTTCCTCTTTTTCTACTATTCTCTTCACCCCCCAGCTCTGGCCTCCTCATGAATCATCCATGATGCAAGGGCCATCAGCTGCAAGTCCCCCAACTTCGCATTGGGGTCCCACACATTCAAGTCTGTCAAGGTAAGGTTCTGTAGCTAGATTTCAAATAATTTGACCTTGTCTTCAAGGGTGGTCTTATCACATAGATCTATGAATTGCCTATAATCTTGGAATGACATGGTCCCCTGTTGTGCCAATGTCTTAATTTGAAACTGCATCCATTGATATTTGATGTATAATGCATATGATTTGGATGATAGCTTGCATTGAAGTGCCTCTAGGGAGAGGCTTTCTGTGGTGGCTAATTGGCCCTCCTTCTCTTGCAACTTCCCCCTCAGCCGTGTGTTTTCTGCCTACAACTATGTTCTCATGATGCTCTCTCTATCTCTTAATTCACTCAACTCCCTTCCCATATCTAGGAGTTTTTCTTCCATATGGTCCACATCTTCTACTTTCTTTGACTTAGGAATTTTCATCCATCGATGTGTTCTTCCTCTTTCTTTTTCAAGTTCAAAGAAGAGAGGGATTGCAAATTTATGTGGTATCACTTTGTCTCCCTCAATAAACTTGTAGTAGGAGCTCAGATTTGGCTATGGACTAGGCTCTTGGAACTCTGGAAAATGTCCCTCAAATGTATTTAGAAAATATGCCCCCTCTTGTACTTGTGGTATTGCTTCTTTGCCTTATTTCTTCCCCCACTGCTCTTCTTGTGGCTCTTTCTGTCTTTGATTTAGCGCTGCTAGTGTTTCCTGTAGCACTATTTAGGGATCCTGTAGCAGGCCTTTTCCTTTCTGGTTGAGGGTTACAGGTGCCTTGGTTTACTTAGATGATGATGACTTGGTAACATGCTTCCTAACATAGATGAGGGTAGCCTTTAGGGTTGCTTCTGGTAATGTGACTTTCTCCTGCTTGCTTTGTGATTCTTCAATTATGATGGGGTTTTTTCTGGTGTTTGTCGCTTCCCCTGCTTAATCCTAGTGCTTCTTCTTGTTTTGAAATATAGGGGAGTCTGCCTCTGCCTTTTCTTCTTGGACTTGATGGGTGTGCTCAAGGAAGCCAAGGTAGAAGTTGCCTCTTTTTCAGTGGGTTGAAGAGACAATCTTGGGGATATCTCCTCTTCTTCAAGTGCAATATTTTTCTTGGGGCTGGTCTCTGCCTTCTACTCCTCCTCTCCTTCTTTCTTTTCTTCTTCCTTTTCTTCTTCTTCTCCTTCCTCTTCCTCCTCTTCCTCTTCAACACTGGAGGTTGGAGTCCCACCATGTTCAAGGGATCGAGTTTCAAGGAAGGCTTCTATGTCCATGTCCCTAAATGTGGACCAGAGAATGAGAATTCTCAATTGGCTTAAGGCATCTTCCATTATTAGCTTGATGAGACCATGTTGTGATAACTGTTGGTGCTTCCCTTCTTTCACCTTCTCACTCATGTCTATAATGGACTATAAAAGGAAATAAGGCACACTAAGCCTTTGTTTTATGGCTACTCTATCTTTGAATCTCAACTCATGGAGGAGCCTGAATTGGTAGCCATAGACTATGCTTAGTCTCCCTTCACAAGAATGTACTTAAGGATGTGGTAGCTCACCTCATCCCATGGATAGGAAAGGCTCTCCCTTTTGACCCCATTTTTGTCTTCAATTGGCTTTTCATCATTTAGGAAGAAATTTTTCTTAGCAAAGGTGCTGCTAGCCTTATCCTCATTTCTCCATTGAATCCCTAGAGGAAGTGTTATCACTCTGCTTATCACATCAGGGTTGATGGTAATAGACAATCCTCTCACCATAGTGGTATAACTTGTTCTTGCTTGAGGGCTTAGTTCCATGGAAAACTCAGGTTATATCATCATCGTATCCCTTGAGTAACTAAAAGAAGCCTAACCAGTGATGCCTCCTGAAGATATCTACCACAGGGGGATGAAGGTGAATTCTTGATGTATCTATTAGTTCTCTTCTATTGAATGCCCTTCCCATTTTATTGTCCATTTTAGCTAAGTGCAGGAGGTTTTGTAGGATAGCTTCAGTATGGATTTTAGGGTGGTTGAGAGCTTAACTTTCTTAGTGGATGACTGTAATTTATATAATTCCTTATAACCACAAAATTTTTCTTATATAGCCCCAAACTCTGTCTAATTCCCAAGCTGATTGTAATTACTAAGAGAGTGCAGAGTTTATCAATTATCAAAGCATGGACAAGGAGAGATGGGCCACTTAATTTTCACTGTAATGATTGGGATTATGCCAATTGATGACCAAGTTGACCCTAGGCACCCCCTTGCAGACTTCCTGTGGAATTCCAGTGCTTCATGTAGTTTCCTATAGGCTTCTGAGTTTCCTGTAGCTGTCTCTTGTAGGATGGGGAGAGCAAGGTTAGAATTTTTGATGGCTTCTCGAGCTTGTCCCTATTTGTGTGATCTTGAAATGAGAAAAAAAAGTGCATGAAAGTTTGCGATTTATGCTATTTATGGTCGAGGCTCGGAGTGTTGTGCTGGATGGAAGTGGTACGAGATTTCCTAATTGGGATCGTTGGCCCATTGTTGGTGATCATTCACTTTCTCCTTGTAATCATCACCCACTCCCCCTTAATTGATTTGACCACCTTTTTAACTGATTTCCATTGATGTGACATTCTGACGTGGCATGCTAACTAGGAGTTCACTTTTTGATCATGAGGTGAGGGTGGCCAAGTTAACTGGCCACCTCTAGCTTATAAAAATACCTTCCTTCGACGTTTATACATTTTTCATTATATCGTAATTAGGAGATCTGGGTAAGTTTCCATACTTGTGCCTACCTTTTGTTGATCAATGAATGTTGGAATATTTTTCTTCTGTGATGCTGCTCAGGAAAGTGCTCCTTTGCTCTCTTCCTGTGTATTTCTTCCTACTTGTATGGTTGACTGCTTGTCTGTTCATGTGTGCAGGTGCTTGGTATCCCTTTGTTGTTGTTGCTTCTATGGAGCCTAGCTAAGAGAAATAAGGTGGTCAAAGATCATGGTGGTCCTCCTTCCTCTAGTTGGGAAGAAAAATGAAGTCTCAAGCTGGTTGCAGTAATGGAACAAGCTGCTACAGTATTGTAGCTGCTACAGGAGATCTTGTAGCTGTCTTTTTTCTTCCCTTTTTAATGATTTTTTCAGAGGGATGTTGGGTAGTGGTGTATGGGTTGGAGGAATATGGAAGAGATATGATGGAGTAGTGAATGGCTGAGGCAAGGGAGGACATGTCCTCTGTTTTTTTTCATTATATTTTGGACATTTGATGTGATTGTTCTGAATGAGATAGAGCTAGGTATGGGTATGGTGATTTGGACTAGGGATGCATGGATGATGGGTGATTGATTTGATGAAGTGTGAGGTCTTTGATAAACCTAGAATATGAATAGATGATGATTTTTTTATCGGGTCCCCTTTCTTGTAGCATTTCAGGACATCCTGTAGTGCTACAGGATCTTCCTGTAGCAACTACAAGACATCTTGTAGCGAGTCAGAAAATGCAAAAAAATGAGTTTTGATGCCTAAAAATGGATATGAGTGGCAGGAACATGGTTGTCATAGATGAGGTGGAGTTGATGGTGGGAGAAATGGAATGAAACTTGGCATGATGTCCTTATAGCTTTGCATCTTTTACTTCCTTTAAAAACCTGCAAAATCACATAATTTATTAGTGGACAGGTTTGAGCGCTTTGCCATGGTATTTTTTTGTTTTTCCTCTTTTTTTTTTTTGAAATACACACAGGCTACCTCAAGAGAGGTTTTCAACCTTCTTGCCTTACCTGGGCACCTCAAGGGAGGTTTTCACCTAGGGATCTTTTTGTTTTTATTTTTTCACTCCTGGACTGCCTCAAGGAAGTTTTCAACCCAAGAGTTGGCCTTAGATGCCTCATAGAGGTTTTCATCCAAACCTCTTATTGTTGTTGTTTTTTTTTCACAAATAAAACAATTTTCAAGAATTGTGTGACTTGGAAGCTAGGACACTTCCAATCACATTTACCTCCTTACTAATGGTGATGATGAATTCCTCCCTAGACAGAGGTATTTTGTAAGCTTTCAATCTATATCCATTGAAAAGCAAGGGAATGCCTTCTTCATCAATGGTCCTAATTTGAACAATGCCATTGTCATGGCACTTCTCTATCAGGTATGGGCCTAACCACCTTGTCCTCAATTTTCCTTTGAATTCCTTGAACCTGGAGCGATATAGTAGAGCCCAATCCCCTTCTTGAAAAACCTTGTCCTTGATGTCCTTGTCATGCTAAACCTTCCTCTGTACTTTTATAACTTCAGTGTGTAGGAGGGCCTGCATCCTAAAATCGTCTAGACCATTCAACTGGAGCAACCTCTCATGCTGTGTGTTTGTAACATCCTAATCTAACTGTGCTGCCATTATCAAGGTGTTGTACTCAAACTCAATGGAGAGCAAAGCCTTCTTTCCATAGACCAAGTCATAAGGGGTGAAACCAGTGGCTGTCTTCCAGGTTGTATTATAGGCCCAAGTGGCCTCCACTAGCCTATTAGCCCAATATTTTCTGCTGCTTCTCAGAACCTTGGTGAGGATGCCATCGAATGCTTTGTTGGTGACCTCTACTTGTCCATTGGCCTGAGGATGATAGGCAATTTCCTTCATGTGTTTTATCCCATGTTGCCTCAACAAATTTTCGATCAGATGTGATGTGAATTGAGCTCCTTGATCGACGAATAGTTCTCTTGGGTACCCAAAGTTTTAGAATACATTATCCCTTAAGAACTCAACCACTTTCTCGTTTGTTTTTACCTTGATAGCCTTGGCCTTAACCCAATTTGTCAAATAATCAGTGCATACAATTATGGACTTTTTCTGCTCTGATGGTGGATCAATGGGCCTAATGGAATCCATGCCCCACTTTTCAAATGGCTCTAGAGTAACTTGAGGTTGCAAGGGAGTTCATCCTTGGGAGCATGTTTTCTCATCCTCTGGCACTAATCACATCGACGGGTGTATCTTCTTGCATCTTGGTGGAGAGTGGGCCAGTAGTAGCCAACTTGAAATACCTTGAAAGCTATCCTCTTGGCTACAAAGTGACCTCCACAAGGCACATCATGACAGGCTAGAAGGATGTAAAATACATCCTCCTCCCTGACACACCTCCTCAAAATTTTATTTGGCCCCAACTTGAAGAGATTTCCCCAATCCAAGTGAATGGGGTGCTCTTCCTTATAATTATGCTCTTCTCCTTGGATGAAAGATTTGGAAGGAACTTTGCAGCAGCTAGCTAGTTGGCTATGTTAGCAAACCATGGAGAGAGAACTGAAATAGAAAATAAATGATCATATAGACGATGATCATCAACCATTCCTTCCTCACTTGCAGGAAAAGCAAGTAGACAAAAAATATGCAACTACATTTTCTTTACATAGTTTATCAAATTGCTGTAATAAAGGAAACCATCTAATAATTCTAACATTCACATTAGGTTTTTTCATTAAGTATTTGATAGAAACATGGATAGTATGCACAAAGGTTTGATAACAGTGATGTAGTGTCTAGATTTGTTCAAGGAGTGGACTACAACTAAGAGTTCCTTTTCAGTCACAATGTAGTTCAATTCAGCCTTGGACAGATATTTGCTAATGAAGTAAATGGCATAAGGCAACTTGTCATCTATCTGGTCTAGAGATGCTCCTATAGCTTTGTTAGATGCATCAACATGGATGTGGAAAGGAAGAGCCCAATTTGGGCTTCTGAGTATGAGTGAAGTAGTCAACTTGTCCTTAAGGCTTTCTAGGGCCCCTTGGCAACTTTCTGACCAACAAAATTCAGAGTCCTTGACCAGTAGTCCAAACAATAGTGAGGGTACTTTGTTGAAGTATTTGATAAATCTCCTATAATATCCATCTAGGCCTAAGAAAATCCTAACATCCCTCTGCTTTTGACTGAGTAGGGACCCTTTTTATGATGGCAATTTTATTTGTGTCCACTTGTAGTCCTTCTTGGGATATTGAGTGACCCAAAAAAATCCCTGAATTCATAAAGGATTGACACTTATCGGGACTAAGCGATGGGTTCATTTGAATGCACTTATATAATACTTTCCCCAAGTTAGAGAGAGCCTCCAGGAAATCACACCCATAGGGAGTGAAATCATCCATCTAGATTTCTACAGAGTCATGGACTAGCTCAGCAAAGATGCTCAAAACTACCCTTTAAAAAGTAACAGGGGCATTAAATAATCCAAAAGGAAGGACCCTATAAGTAAAGGTACCCCAAGGACAAGTGAAGGTGGTTTTATCTTGGTCCTTTGGGCTGATCTAGATCTGATTATAACCACTTAATCCATCCAGGAAAGAGAAGAACTTCTTCCCTGCAAGACCATCCAAGACTTGATCAATGAAAGGTAGCGGAAAATGGTCTTTCTTAGTGGACTTGTTTATCTCTTTGTAATCCACACAGATCCTCCACTTTTCATTCTTATTTGGGACCAAAACTGGAGGGGACACCCACTCACTATATGAGATGGGGTAAATGAACCCTGCATCCAACAACTTCTGCAATTCTTCTTTGACTATGTCTTTGAGGGATGGGTTCATTCTCCTCTGAGGTTGGTGCACTAGTTTGCATCCTTCCTTAATGTAGATGTGGTGAGTACACACTAAAGGATGCACTCCCTTCATTTCATTATAGCTCTAGGAAAAATCATCCAAGTGCTCTCTCAACATGCTGCACAACTTCTCTTCCTGATGGGTTGAGAGAGGGGTTGATTTTCAATGTTTTAGATGGACCATATTCTACCGTGTTGATATGAGTAGGACTTGAGTCAACTAGGCACAAATTAGTCCAAGGGTTAACTTCAGATTTCTTCACCAGCTCATCAAGAGGCATGGTGCCGAGGGGTTGGTTTTGGAGGATTTGATCAATGAGGTAATCTTCATCAGGTTTCCCCCATCCTATAATAACATCTAGGGTACAAATTGGGTAGGATGTGGTATGGTATACTTCATCTTCCTCCTCCTCTTCCACAATACGGGTAAGTCATTCCCTATGGATGGTTGAGAAGGAGAGTACAAGACCAACTTCTTGGACAAATTCCCATTCGTAATGGTCATGTTCCCAGCTCTGAAACTTATGTAAGCATCAACAATGGCTAGCCATGGCCTTCCAAGGATAAGAGGATAACCATTGAATTTGGTCTTGGCTTGGAGAACTAAGAAGTCAGCAGGGTACTCCCACGAATCAATAGAGACCATCACATCCTCGACAACTCCCTCGGAAGCTATTGTGGATCTGTGTATAGGTTACAATACTGTTGTGGTCTTTCTTAAGGACCCTTGGAGATTCAGTTTGAGCATGGTATCCTTAGTCATCACATTGATGGAAGCCTCAAGATCAATCAAAGTATGGGGGACAATGATGCCATCAATTTGTACATCTACCAAATGACTTCTAGGGTCTAGATACCTTGGGCAAATCACTCTCCCCAACATTAAGCCATCCAACTATCCAATGAGATTAATGGTAGGTGAAACGACCCAACTAAAACAGTGAAATGTCCCAGCTAATTTTTTTTTTTTTTTTTACACAACAATTACAACCGGAAAACAAACACAATAAGATTTGAATTTAATCAACACATACCTCACTGATGTTCATTCAGGAAATAATACCACATTATATGCTTTAAATCTAAGATCAAGTAATAACGAAATACACATGTACCGTCCACTGGAGAGGCGCGATTTCGCTTGATCGTTTGTCGCGGGTAATTCCTTGTCGTTGGTCCGTCTGCGAGTATATGATGCCGCACTTGATCCGAACGAGACCCACCGGTTAACCACCCAACCTACTCCTTGGGTACTCTTCTTCCCCGCGGACCCCCGAGCTGCAATGGGGTTGTACAATGGAGGAAGAGTCTAGCTGGCAGAGGAGAGCAACTGTAGCTCAAGAGTCCCCTCTCTAAAACCCTCTACCTCACCAAACTCACTATAGCTTCGTAGTCACTACCTTCACAAAATATCATCCATCCAACAATAGGGTTCCCAAAAGTCCTTTCTACCATGGCCTGCCCCTTCTTTTATAAGATTTCTCATAGATGACACTTGGCATGTCATGCATAATTATAATATTTTTTCTTTTTAATAGC
>APFE030097456.1:100968-116337 GCA_000404065.3 Pinus taeda
CAACTCTTCCAGCCCAAGTCACAGCGGGGGTGCTAGTGGGTGAGATCAGGAACTCTGTCCCACCCCTCCCATGTAGTTCCATACACCTGTACAACCCCATCACCCATATGTGAGTCATTCGTTCAAGCAACAAATCTGTGCCTGCAACCATTAACATATCATCGGCATATAGTTAAACATATATGGCAGATTTCAAGATCGATTTAGACTTTTAAAACAATATGAATCTCATCAAACCAGGTGTCATCGACCTGTCATAGGCGAGCGCCTCTGCTAGTTTCCTGCCATACTCAAAATCATTAGCCACAAGTTTTCTCATTGTTAGTCATTATCATAATAGCATCATTAATGATTCTTGGTCATTCACATCATTGTCCATCATAAGCATGAACTAACTGAAGTAGGTAGCAGAGGGTACATATCCCTCATGGCTATCATCATTTATCATAAAAGGGAACATACATATTCCTTAAGCCATCAACATCATAACATCATGGAAATGTACCTATCTATCCAATTTATCATCATTATACTATTAGTAGAGCGCATACATATTCTTTACAACCCTCATCATAATTTCAGCTACTTAACTATTTAAATGGTGAAATCATCAGAATACTGTCAGATAAGATATACAATCATTCATGCTATCATAATATCAATGGAAAGCAAAACCTCATAACCATGAATATCTCAATCGCTGATAATAGTGTCACGCTTATGGATCCTCAGCCTGAGTTACTCATAGACTAAGTATGCAAGATAATGTCATATTAGAGTCAAGAAACCAGGGTGGGCACTACATACACCCCCTCTTAACAATGGACTTCGTCCCGAAGTCCTTAGAACGTAAAGTAGAAACAACAACGCATAATCTTAGGAACCCTTCCTGAAATTCTTGCCAACCTTCTGGTGGGCAGGTTAAATTTTTCCCAAGGTATCTATACCACGAATTCCGTTATAACTAAAGGACTATATCTGTGATCATTGCAACCCATAGTTATTTATGTATTTAGAACAATCAAAACAAGAAGCAGGACAGTCATAATCAATATTCATCTCATGGTACAAATTAATATATGATGCATTCAACCAAGTAAAGTCATTCACACACTGTACCCCTGTAGCTTCCAATTATAGTAGTTCATTTCAACTATGTCTAAATGACCCTATAAGTGTCAATGTCGGGGATAATATGTAACAAAAAGTGATTTGTATGCTCACCATTGCATCTGTCAAAGTTCTTTGTCATAAATGTTGTAATAATATTGTTGTATAAGAAAAGAGCATACAATTATTATTATTATTATTATTTATTTATTTATTTATTTATTTTTGTCATGGTTGCGGATGAACTTCCTATCGGATTGTAATTTTTGGATGTGTTAAATTTACTTTCTGTATATAGTGCACGATTTTGTTTACACTTAATATTTCCATTTAGGAATATTACACAAAAATAGAAATGTCCATGCAAGAAGAAATTACAATAATAGGCTGCACTAGACACTATCCAATCCAAACTAGAGCAGGGCCATGCTAAATCAAGAAAAATAATCAAATAAAATAAAACATGACATTTCATCTATTTAGAGACAAAATTTAATGGGGTGATGATCTATTGCACCTCTCTCATCTATTGCCCAATTCATTCATTCAAGGGTGTCCTGCTCTGGTTTTTCCACCCAAATCAAAAGACTTGCACAATGCCAACTCTATTCTTGTTTGCTCCATGTACCTATTTCATTTCATGGAGTATCTCCTTTATTTTTACAGCACATTTACAAACACAAATGATAAATGGGGTACTAACGCAATGTAATTATAATTTTCAATGAAAAAATAGAATTACATAAAGAAAGCTTTAAAAACTGACCTTGTAGCCGATTTTATACAACTTCTAAATTAAGACTCGACATTTCTCCCACCCTACTTGTGATAATTCCCCCCAAGTGTCTTAATATTTGCAACAAAATGCAAAACTGAAATGAGTTGATCATGATCTTCCAAGAGCTCTTCTTGGTGGGAACTAACAGGAAGCAACCACAATTCAATGAGGTCCTGCAACTTCATCACACTTCTACTCTGATTGTTGTGATTTATAACTAAGTGATGCAATGTACCAATCAATGCCATGCTAACAAGTAGATCATGCCCCTCTTCATCAATCAGTAATGTACCTTGAATGAAATCCATATTTTATGACAACATTTCATCTAAGACAATAATCTAACTATCTTTCCTTGTTTTTCACTTGCATCTTTCATATTTCCTTGTCAACCTTTCTTCACATTAAAAGTTAAATATCATTAATCTTGATCTTTAAATGCTTTATGGTAGTCATAAGTTGATATTTTTCTCCCTCGATTTCTCAAAATGGATTCTACTCGGTGCTCCAATATCATCTCTCAAGTCAAACAATTCCTTCAATTCAACTCCAAATACTCTGTTTCTTGTTAATCTTGTAGCTTTTCAATTATTGACTTGTATTCTTGATTCTTTTTAACCAAATAAGCAATGTTTGAGCAGTTATTTTATTGTTTGCTTGATGTCAAATTGGAATACCATAGTGATTGGATGAACCCAAGTGGTGTGTCTATATGGACAGACCAACCTGTACTTCTTGGAGGGCAAACTTTATATTTGGAAGCAAAAATTATTTAATTTCAAAATTCATTTTCCCTCTCTTTTGAAGCCGACAGGAAGAACATGGCTTACATATTATTGGAGGGCTAAAACATTAAGTATGAAGACCAACCATAGCTACAAATCCAACAGTGGACTCTTTCTTACTTCATTAGAGGCATTGTAGAAAGGCTTGAGAGTTACAAGGAGTATGAGATGCAAAATTCCATATAGTGAAAATCCAAAAGAGAAGATTGCTTTAAGAGATGACAAGTTACAAGCTGTCAAATGTCAAAGAATAATGGCAATGAAGACGCCATATGGAGGTGTCAAAATATGTGCAAGACTGTTATATATGCACCCAACCTAATGAAAAGCTTACTGCCGGTAAATCAAATTGCAGAGGACCATTTCAAGATTGAATTCGATGAAAACACATGCCTCATAAAGGACAACAGGAAGCAAGATTAGTTGCATAAAGTATTGAAGATTAGCTACTTACATTAGTTCTGGTTCACAATGAACGGTGATGTGAATAACCAGGTGATGATGATTAATGCTATTATGACAATGACTAACACTGAAAAACCTGGTTACTGATTATTATTGAGTATGGCAGGAAAACCACCAGAGGCACTCGCACATGAAGAGTTGACGACACCTGGTTTGATGAAAATTTATATTATTTTATCTTTGAAATTCTAATTGATTTTGAAACCTGCTATATATGGCTAGCATCATCATAACCTTAATGGAACCATACATATAGATCCAGGCTATCATCATTATAACATCAATAGAACACTGTCTATCCTTTACTACTATCACCATCATGATATCAATAGAGAGTACACATAACCATTAATTATATCGTAATCATAATATTAATAGAGAACATACCTAACCATCACATTCGCTGATAATGGAGTCACGTTTCTGGATCCTCAGCCTGAGTTATTCATAGACTAAAGTATGCAAGATAATGTCATATTAGAGTGAGAAAACTAGGGTGGGCACTACAATCTGTGACTAAATTCACCTATAAAATTTGCACAAGTATCAAGCCTTCAGGCATGCCTAACATAGCGGTAATAAATATGGAAGTCGCCTCTCCCATATTAGATGATATCATGTACCTATAATGAATACCAAAAAATAAGAGTACAAAAAAGGAGTATACTAAACTTGGAAGAAAATGAACTCGATAAGAACTTTTTATATTTGTATCTAGATATAGAAATGGATACCTTATGAAAAATTTCATGTTGTTGTACATGGGACGACTTTCTGCAATACCAAAAACAATAGTGCTCAAATTATCATCAGCTAATATCATATCTGATGCTTCCTCGACAACTTAAAACACAAAGAAATGCATACACAATATACAAGCCTCAAATTCCTTACATAGTAATGTAATTGAAGAATGAACTTTCATTAAATTGTTATAATTTTCACTTCAAATCGAAAAGATAAAATTATAAAAGTAATAAAACATTCATCCCCCAATTTTTTATTTCATTAGCTTTTGGAAAGGGATTGATTTATTAATGTGATATTTCTATAATATCACACACATTTAATTGTGTACCAAAAACTAATATGGGTATAAAACCATCTACTAATCCATCTTACTAGGGCACAAGTCCCTAATTCAAAATAACCTAGAGGCTTCAGTATTTTTTTCCTAATATTTCAGATGATGCCTAAATAAAATTTTGAGTTGTTTTAAGGTAAAAACGTGATAAAAAAACACCAAGATGAGCAACTTAGATTGAAAATTTATAATACATGTTTATATTTTGAAAAGAATAGTAAATGTAGTGAATAATAACGATGCAAACAAAACCACAAGTTAGAACCTTATAATACTGCTACTGAAATCTAATGTGCATATTTTTTAATTCTTCCCTAATAGGTCACATGCAGGAGACACTAACATTATTAGAAATTATAAAATACACCTTCTAATCATAAATTATAATTTCATGTTAATGCAAACTCCTAAGAAATTAGTGGGGAATGAAAAAAACAAAAGAAGTAAATGGAAACTCTTATGGAGGAAATTGTAAGCATACCTCTGTCCCAGCAATTCCCATGGCTATTCCATTGTCTGCAAGCTTCAAAGCAGGGGCATCATTGACACCATCTCCAGTCATTGCCACAACTTCAACAATTTCTTTGAGCATGCAAACTATATCCTTCTTATGCTTTGGTTCTGCTCGAGAGAAAACACGACCACCTGGTTTTGCCAAGATTTCATTGTGCTTATCCAAAGGGAGTGTCATGAACTATTTTCCAGTAAAAATTTTACCACCGAGATCCTCTCCTTCACAGAACACACTTATTTCCTGACATATGGCTTCTACTGTGGACTTGCTATCACCAATGATCACCATTACTCGAATACCTGCATCTCCACAATCCTCAATGGCCTTGCGAACTTCTTTACGAGGAGGATCCTATTAATTGAAGTTGGCCATGTTAGTATGTTCATTAGAAAATAATACAATGCATTGAGAAAAGAAGGTATCCTACCACAAACCTAGGGGAAAAAGTAGGGAGGAAAAAATTTAAAAATGTCCACAATGAGCCATATTTCAAGCATCATATTAGATAAAAGATAAGAGACTCAAGAAAAAATGTAGGCACAATAATCCTTAAAAATGTCAAAACTTACTCTTAATCCAACAAGACCAACAAAGATAAGGTTGTTTTCTATATCAAAGTAATTGGTTGGGTCCAACAATTTCATATGAGCAGGATGTTTCTCTCCATCATAATCATTGAAATCTCCCAAATATTCCTTGTATGCCAATCCCAAACAACGCAAAGCCTTTGAACTCATTCAATGAAACTTCCTCAAGAGTAATTCCCTTGATGCATCGTCTAATTCAACCACTGATCCATTTGCAAGTTGTTGAAAAGCACTCCTTTCAAGCAAATTTTCAATGGCGCCCTGCAAAAATAGCTAAACTTTAATATTGCCAAACAAAGTTTGTTTGAATTATTTTCTTAGTAAAAAATACATGTTAAGAAAGTCAATACAAAGTAGCAAGCCATTTGTATCCATGATCTTGATTACATTTAAAAAACTAGAAATTAAACTACATATTTTTTGAGTTATAGATTTCCATGTCTATATCATTTAATATTTTTTCTATCATCATTTTTATAATAATTTTTCAAAAAAAATAAATTATAACTATTCATAACTATATAAAATTATACTAATATAATAAATATATTTTGAAATTACTATTATCTTTGAGCTGATATTATCATAGAATCTTGAGCATGACATTACATACAAGGAAAAATATAAAAGAATCTACACTTTTAGGCTTTTTCAATTCATTTAACAAAGCATCTTGGATATGACATTATCATGATGTTTTGCAAATGGATACAAGGGCAAGTATGGGAAAATATGCAATTTTAGAACTTTTCCCAATATGTAATTTTAGAACTTTTCCAATCATAGTTTAAAAGTTATCCTTTAACGAGAAATCTTGGATGATGTAACATTATCAAGATAACTTTCAAAGAGAAACAAGGCAAAATACACTAATGAAAAGTTAAAGCAATCTTTGTTTTGAATTTCCTGAAAGTGATGTCGATTGGGTGTATTTGAATATAAATTTTCAACAATTGGTTCTTGTTTGTTTACAACATTTTAAATTAGAAACAAGTCCTGTTTCACATGAGTATTATCATAATTTGTAGATTACAAAGTGTCTAGATTCTACCCGTATTTTTTTTTAGCCTATCTCTTTGAATCTGGAACAACCTCAACCCCTTGAGGAAGAGATTATTGTTTGTGGGATTTCTCATCCTCCTTTTGACTTGTTATATAATAAGATTGTGGCTGTAAATGGTTCAAACGATGAACAATGCTTTATGGGAAACAGATCTGATGGTCTTGCCTCTAAATCCCTCATACATTATTTTGGTCTTGAATATGAAAACCACATAACATCTCTTCCTGCTTATGGAACCCCAATCGAGTCCATTCAAAATACGTCTCACCATATTCCGGGATCTCATTCACCTATGCATGATGACTTTGGTCTTGTCTCAGGAAATGTTGACTGTCTTATCAAATCCACGAAACACATCAGGCCCGTAATTCCGTATTTCTCTTTGGCGAACATAAATGGGTAGGATATGAGTCTGGGTCCGATGAGTGCTCCTTCATCTGACCCTGTGCATCCATTCTACCCTGATTTAGTCCATGGGTCTACTGCATCGGCGATTCCTTTAGATCATTCATATCTTTATGTTGCTCACATTAATTGCAATCATGTGCATGGGGGTGAGGTTTCACAGTCAAGAGATGCAGAGTCTGAATCCCTTATGTCTGATCTTTTCCACTCACAGTATTTAATAGGTGAAGAAGAGGGCCCTTCATCTTGTCCAACTCAAGTTAGCTCCCTCATTAATCCCTCTTCACCCTCAAGCCAAGAGGAGCCTTATGTATCAGATACCCAACTTGATCAAACTGGTGGTCTCATCGATTCTCATTTTACCGGAAATATATTTGCTCATGCCTCTGGTGATTATCCTTTGTATTCGTCTATTGATCATACGAAGCCACCAAAATTTGTTGACCCACCTTTCAAACGTTTAGGGACTCATCAGGAAGTTGAGGCACTTCATCTTCTGCTGATGGTTATGTTAGGTTCTCACGTTCCTGATGAGACCCCTAAACCAAGTCGAATTATAGTTTCTAAAATTAGGGTTTCTGCACATCACGCTCCTCTCAACATCGTCGCACCGAATGCAAGCTCATCTTGCAAACCCTTTGATTTGAGCAATGCCTCTCGCAGAAAATATTTCCATCACCTTTTGACTGATGCACATCAACGTCTATATCCTAATTTCTTTGTTGAAGGGGGTGTTGTGGCCATTGGCATGAATATTTTTTATTGTCTCCCAACCAATACAGTCTGTCAACATACACAATCAAATTATGTCTTACAACCCCCTATAGGGGAAGGAGAAAATATCTTGACCTCCTCTCTACCCGAGACTCTTTCAGTTGATTCAATTCATTTTTTGGAATCTAAATAATCTGATCTGTCGAGCTACCAATCTATTCATATTCAGACGATGAATCCAATCCGCAATATTTTCACTAATAATTGTCCAGTCACAACCAACAATAGTCATATACACCCATCTACAAACCTTGTGAAGCTACCAATATTGGATGGCGTGTTGTTTGAAGGTTCAGATGTCCGCTAGGACGATGAGGCACTTCAACTTCCGCTGATGGTTATGTCAGGTCCTCACGTACTTGACTAAGTCCATGAACAATTTCAAACTAGGGTTTCTAAAATTAGGGTTTCTGTGTTTGAATCCTCAGGGATCTCAGTTACACCTAAAAGAGGCCCCTCTTTTCAAGGTTATCAAGTTGATCATCCTCTTCATCATGATAGGGTTGCTGATTAGATTAATTTGGTAGATTCCTTTATTAGTTGACATCATCTTGCCTTACTTGCATTGGATTTAGGGTTAAGCACAAACAGATGTATGTTATGGCTAGATGAATATAAATTTCACAATTGTGTTTCGGTTTACCAGGATTGGGTTGTAGTTCGCCTTGAAAGGTATTCTCTAACACATTTCCCTATAGGTGGACGAGATGTTCTTGCTGTTATGCATGATTTACAGGTAAACATGTTATGCTTTGCATAACTCTTTCCACAAATTCTAATTATTGTCATCTTTGTTTTTGCAGCTTGGGAACTGCTGCGGTGCCTGCATTGGAAGTTTGATTTCACATAACCCAACCTATGCTTTGGTTAAATTAGGATTTAGGGTTTTAGACTAGTTAGGTTTTAGTTTTTCTTATTAGTTGGCTGATTGGAATTTGCTTTATGATAAATTTTCATGCTTCATTTTCTTTATTGCAGGTAGTTGGTTCCCTGCATGTTTATTTTGCACTCATGTCCTTGTATTTTCTTATTTTTACATGGAATCTCTGAAACCTCTACATATGCATTGTGTTGGTATTTTAATTGAAATTAGCTTATCTCTTCTGTACATAGCATTACATTGCATCATAAGCCCTATCCGTTGCATTACATCATACATCTTTTTCTTGCTTAACAAACACTTGCCTTGGACCTAACCTAGAAATTCCCTCTATTTCGCATACCACTTGATTGAGCCTCCATGAGCCTGAAGATTTTGAACCTTTGGTACTGTGAATATATTTATCACGCCTTATTTCAATTGCTCAAACCTTAAATTGCGTTACTTTGACCTCTTCACACATGTTGAAGCCATAGGAGAGCTTCCCTGGTCATTAGAAACCCTAGAATTAAAACTTGAGCCCTAATGATTGTGTGAAGTTGTGATGGTCACGCCAATGGGTAGCTTCTCTTAGAACCAACCATCAAAGTTTCCTCCTAGATATCTTTCCTACGAGTCTAATTTACTTACAAGGAAGATAAGAACAGATTGCTCGTGGCGAACCCTAATCAGTTTGAATGACCTATACCCTTAACCTGAACCTTGTGCTCACCATGGTCGTGACTATTTCAATGACTTGTTTTGTTTGTTCACTTGTTAACTGGAGATGAGATGTGGAAGCTTGACATGAAGGAAAACCTAAATAAGGATATCTTTTAGTTTCTTTCAAATAAGAAACAACCTCTCCTTCTCGTAAAATAAGTCAGGATCTATTGTCCACCCTAGCGCAATGAACACCTAATAATAAGTGTAAATTTACACATAAAAGAAAATGAAGTTAAATAAAGGGTAAAGGATTGACAAAGGCTTCCTGCATAGAGAGGTAATGGAATGACTCCGTCGGGGTACTTTCTAGGCTCGCTGGCAGCCGAGCAATGTTTGTGATTTCTTGGAGTGACTCCATCAAGGTACTGTCCAGGCCTGCTAGCAGTGGAGCAACACCAAAAAATTATTTTAAAATTCTAAATATAATAATACCTCTGCCTCATTCTCTGCATCATCATCATCGACTATTGACACGTGTGAAATCCTAATTGGATGTTTACTAACTAACAGGACTTGGATGAGACACAATGAGAAGGCATATCTATAAAGGTCAAGGTAACAGGTGCCCATAGTAACTGTTCAATATTCCCTTGCATCATTATCTAGACTCAAAATATTGTAGGGATGTGGGTCGAGATGCTGAATTCTACTAGTGAATCACCAATTGTTGTAGCCGCTACAACAACCCCTCCAAAATTTTCCAACTCTTCTAAGTTTTGAAGCCTCTTCACCTTTTCCATAGTTACTGCCCATTCCTAGAGTCTATTCAGAAGCTGGGAAACCCCATAAAAGTCTGGAAAAGACTCATGTCTCTTTCATAAACCAAACCAAGTCACAAGGTCACACAGGTCGCAAAGGTCGCTGTGGAGTATCAAGGAAGGTATGTTCCGATGGTTATTTTAGTATATTTTCACTAGAACTTAAAAGCCTTTTGCATTAGAAACTTAGATAATGATGAAGATTTATAACAAAACACGAGAGATTAATAGGAAACACTGATAATTGTCATTCCTATGTGCAAGAGGAAGGAAAAATGGAAGGTGGCCATTCCAAGGAAAAAGACAAGGATGAGCTAACTGCTGTCCCTTTGACGGGAGACCGCAAGCAACACAGATCAAAACGGATCAACCCAGGAAAGGGAGCGGAGATACCAATACGGAACAGAAAAGGAAAGAAGTAAAGCAGGATTAACGAATCTAGGAATCCGTCAGGATCTAAGATCCTGAGGGATCGCTATTTTATCTATTTTCTGTATCTAAATATCTCTGCCATCTTCCTTATATAAGGGATAGCACTGTTGGCTAGCGGGAGAGGACTGTTTTATGTAATTTCTTTTAAGGAAGATCAGGACTATGATCTTTATGTTCTATTGAAGACTTGAATTCCTGTAATTTTATTTCATGCCTTAATACAGACTTGGTTACTCTTTTATCTTTGAGCCTGGATCAATCTTAAGCAGTGTACCCCTGGAGGCTAAGGGCCCGACCCTGGAGGACACTTGCTCTTGTACCATTACGCGTGGTTTCTATGTGGTTTGTTCATAGGCGTACTTTGGTAATATGTTGTGTTTTATGAACGTTATATTACATGCTCTGTTATGTTTAACTTGTTCAATGTTCCTACAAACTAAAATCTTATATTGACGCTGTATCATGTTACCAATCCATTAAGTGTTGATTAATCTCCACAGGATACTGTCACTCCATGACAGAGTTCATTGCGATTATGCTTGAGCATTATAACAGTTATCTTGAAAAGTCTGATTTCATATGATTATTGAATGTTACTGTTTTCATCTTGAGATGCAATCGTATGCGTTTATTTAGATCAATAACAAAAGCAGATTAAGCACGTTGTGTTTCTAGGGTTGTAATCGGTAGTGTTGTTCCATAGTATGTGTACATCTTTTAAGACTAAGGGATTGATGTTTTGATTGGAGTGGTTAAATAGAGTCACAGCTTGATGAACTTGGTTACTGCTTATTTCAACTGCTGTTCCACTTCTGAATTGCTGTTCCATTTAGTTACTGTTCCATTTATTTGCTGTTCCATTTTAGTTGCTGTTCCATTTCAATTGCTGTTCCATTTCCAGATTGCTAATTTGTTGTTTCTTAAGGACAGTCTCAAGCTGTAGTGAGCATCAACATCTGTTATTTGGCTCCCAGACCTCTGATCTGCTCCCATCAACTATAAAAGGGATGGGTTATTGCTACTGAACTCTTGGCTGATGTGCTGTTCTATTTCATTGCTATTTCCTTTACTTGCTATTTCATTTATATTCATTAAGGACGACCTCAGGCTGTAGTGAGCCCCAACGTCTGCTACCTAGCTCCCAGACCTCGGATCTGTTCTCATCAGTTATGAAAAGGATGGGTTATTGCTACCGAACCTTTGGCTGATGCAATGCTTGGTGTGATTTAGTCTTTTGAAGTAGCTAAGTTGTAGATACGCATTGATTTACTTTTGTAGTTTTTAAACAGCTGCACTACAAGCATTACTCTGACAAGTGCTAAGCCTCAGACTGAGACACTCTTTGAAATAATCAGACGTTTCTGGATTGACATATTAATGTGAGGTAACTAGAGGTGAAAGAGACCCTTTTTATAGCTCTACATTTTGGCGTCGTTGCCAAGGAAAGAGTGTAGCCATTTTTCTTTTTCAGGGTAGTGTACGAACCTGCTAGGGAAGAATTGGGTTTTGAAAACGGAAGGTAAGAACCTACGTGCGGAG
Organism: Pinus taeda; assembly: GCA_000404065.3. Classification (NCBI taxonomy): domain Eukaryota; kingdom Viridiplantae; phylum Streptophyta; class Pinopsida; order Pinales; family Pinaceae; genus Pinus; species Pinus taeda. Next base: position 112,848 of record APFE030097456.1, read on the forward strand.
CATGTAAAAGCCCTGCTCTTTTGCTCGCTTTCCTACAGATTTGCTGCTATCTGCTTAAGATTTAGTAGTTAAATTGAGTGCATGACTAAGCACAAAAAGCTGGAGAAAAATCCCAAACCTTTACCAAAGCCAGAAAAAGCTAAGGGGCCGGTGACCCTTGGTCGATCAACATTCATAGACGAAATCTATAAGAAATATGAATCTCAGCCTTCAGTAGGACCCAGGAAAGTTACTTCCAAACAGCCTACTAGTTCCCTTCAGGCCACAGGTTCACCATCTGTAGCCTTTGCTGAGGTGCATAGTCAAACTGACGAACAGGACTTTCAAGAAATTGAAAATTCTATTCCAGAACGACTGCAAGAAGGGAATCTCAGTAATCTTTGTAAAGGAAAAGGGGAAACAGGGGAAACTGGGGAGCCAAGATCTCCTCCTAGGATAACCCAGCCATTAAATAGCCCAGACAAAGGGAGTGCAGTAAAAATTATTATTGAAGAGACCCAATCCCCTCAGATAGAAATCCCAGATAGAGGAAGTGCTATTAAAACTGTTCCTGTTAAAGACATCCCTTCTCAACCTAGGAATATCCTCTTAGATATTCCGAAAGGTTATTGGCATATATTTGACCCAATGGCTCAAAATCCACCAAACACCTAAACATCTACATTATAATACCCCATAGTGGATTCCGCAGCAAATGCCCCTATGAAAGCAATCCCCCTTCAACACATCCCTACATTTCACGGACTTACATCAGAGGACCTGGATGCATTTTTATTTGAATTTAATGTACTATGCAGGGGATATTATTACACCACTGACCCCTAAAAACTAAAATTGTTCCCCTCTACTTTGAAAGGGGCTGCTCTAAGATGGTTTATGGGATTAGGTGGTGGGGTTATAAATAACGGGAACAAATGAAAGAATCCTTTTTAAAAAAATATCAAGACTACTGCAGTTCTAGAGAACTAAAAGATGAAATATTTCAGATGATAGCTAGACCAAACAAAACATTAGAAGAATATGTGGAACGCTTCTAGTATAATCTACAAAGATCCCCCTATGCATCATTGCCTTCGCCTGATAACGTGTTGAAAACAACATTAATAAGGGGCATGAAAGAACAATGGATTGAAACATTAAACATTATGGGGAAAGGGGATATTTATCAGGAAAGTTTTACTGACATAATTGATCTATGTATCAGGAGTTCGAGAGATAGTACACGAATCAAACCAGTAGAACATGATCGGTTTGCAAGAGAAAACAAAATTTCATCAGAAGGAGTAACGCGTGTGGAAATTGGAAATTTATTTGAAAATTTTAAGACTGATATACTAGGAACACTGACTACACAATTGGACGTTTTGCAGGCTAAGCAGAAACAAATGGAGGCAGAACAGAATTTGGCAATCTTCTACCCCAGATGCATGAAGAAGCATAGCCATAAGGAGTGTCCACTAGATACAATCCAAACATGTGCTATCTGTACAAGGGATCACTCTACAGAAAGTTGTCCCTCATTACTTGGACTGAAAGCGGTATATAAGGAAGTAGAAGAAGAACCAGAGGCAGTATATCTACTCAACCAGCGTCGTCAGTGGCAGCCGCAACAAACTGGTATGTTTTCAGACCCAGCTTCTTCCTTTCAGTATCCGCAGTACAATACTCAACAGTATAATACATGGCAAAGTCAGTTTCAGCCCCCATTTCCAAACTGGTCATCACAATCGTATCCTTCTGCAAACCTGTGGCTAAATCAGACAAGCCAATCTGGTTGGTCGAATCCTCCTTATCTCCCACCATACTGGCAAAACAACCCATACCCCCACAATGGACTCCCTCCACTTCACAAGGTTCAGTCTGGCAGACTAACTGGCAGAGACCAACACAGCAGCCAGTAGGAAATATTCCTTTCCCTCAACCTACACTGCCAGCTTTACAGCAAAACCCCCAATCTAATCTGAGACCCCAACTCCCAGCCCAGCCCAATCCCAATCCAAATAACAGACCAGTCCAAGCATTCCAAATTTTAGAAACACCAGAAGAAGGACCCGATCTGAGGGAGTGCAATGATCTTCAGCTAAGATCTGGGTGTATTATCCAAACAGAGGGAAATAAAATAGTTGAGATTGAAGATCAGTTACTTAGAGAACACTGTCACAAGAGGAGGATGTGGATAGACAAAAAACTCATAATCAAGCAACCACATCCTCTCCCCCATTCCCAGAACGTTTAGTCATACCTCGACCTATACAACAACCTAATTTTGACATTCTGGGAGAACTACAAAATTTGTACATAAAAATTCCGTTCCTTCAGGCCATTCAAGACATCTCGATATACGCAAAAACTATTAAAGAATTATGCATAAAAAGACAGAAGGAATATAATAGATAATCCAAGAGTTCAAGTAGTCGGTACTTTATCTGAATTATTATCAGGAAAGGAAACACCTATTAAGTATGAAGACCTAGGAAACCCAATAGTAACTTTTCAAATTTATGGTCAAACCCTAACCAATGCCTTAGTTGATATTGGAGCTGCAATCAATATATTGACAACTGCTACTTGTCAAAAGCTAGGTATTACATCTACAGAACCCACTTCAACTCTGCTAGAATTGGCTGATCAGTCTGTGGTTAGGCCGGAAGGCATACTGCATGATGTCATGGTCTCGGTTGACTCCTAGGAATACCCAACTGATTTTCTGATAATAATCCCTAAAACCTGACTTGATGGACATCCATTGATCTTAAGAAGAACTTGGCTCGCTACCGCTGATGCCTATATCAGCTGTCGGCAAGGGAACATGATCATAACCAAGGGGGCGGATATCAAGAATTTAGTACTATATCCCCCAGCGCAGCCAAGCATCACAATAGTTAAAACTAATAGGCACCCTGTATCATATCTTACTGACAACACTAGACCACCATTAACTATACAAGAAGCACTAGAGTTCAAAGACCAAACAGAAGATGATGCCATCAGTAATTTCATTAGTCATGCTGAACTCACATCTCGTACCCAGTGTCATATGATAAAAGCAACATTTCATAACGAAGTAGAAGAGGAACCTCTAAAAGATGCACATGATCACACAATCCCTGTCACTTCAGTTACACATAGTAAAATTGTGGAAATTGAACCTGGAAAGACCTTAAACATTAACGCCGACCTTACACCCAAACAAGAAACAAAACTCATCCATATCTTAAGAAAATATAAAGAAGCATTTGCAGGATTACCCTGATATGAAAGGAATGGATCCTCAATTGTGTACACACCATATCTACATAGAAAATGATGCAAGACCTGTTAGACAGCCTCAGAGAAGACTAAATCCTCATCTAAAAGAATTAGTAAAAGTTGAGCTTCAAAAACTTTTAGATGTTAACTTCATCTACCCTATCTATGATAGTAAATGGGTCTCCCCACTTGTGGTGGTACCGAAAAAGAATGGGAAGTGGAGAATCTGCGTGGACTACAG
>APFE030097456.1:116406-131393 GCA_000404065.3 Pinus taeda
GCATTTTTGCAGATCTAATAAATGAAGGACTGGAAGTATATATGGATGACTTTACTCCATACGGAGATGAGTTTGATCCAGCATTGGAGACACTAGAAAAAGTCCTACAACATTGCATAGCTACCAGGCTTTGTTTAAGCCATGAAAAATGCTACATGATGATGATGGAAGGACTTATTTTAGGACACTATATTTCAGCAGCTGGCATTCAGGTAGACCCAACCAAAATCCAAATACTTTTGCTTATTCCTACTCCTACTACTCAAACTGAGGTACGTAACTTTCTTGGATTCTCTGGTTATTACAAAAGATTTATAGAACATTATTCACGTATTGCTGCACCATTATATGCACTAACTTGTAATATTGACTTCCTTTGGACAAAAAAATGTGAATGTGCTTTCAACGATCTGAAAAAGCTCATATCTACAGCCCCAGTCCTTCAGGGACCAAAGTGGGATTTGCCATTCCAGATATCATCTGATGCCTCAAATACAACCATTGGAGTGGTCCTTGGACAGGAGGAGGAGAGAAAACCATATGCAATTTATTACATTAGCAAAAATCTATCCCCTGCTGAATTAAATTATACTGTCACTAAAAAGGAATTTCTAGCTGTTATACATGCTATCAATAAATTCAGACATTACATCATTGGATATCCTGTTATCTTGTACACAGATCATTCTGCTATAAAATATTTAGCAAATAAGCCTGTCACAAATGGCAGAATAACTAGATGGCTGATTTTATTGCAGGAATTTGATATTACAATAAGGATCGACCCGGGAAAGAGAACCCGGTAGCTGATTTCCTCTCAAGAATGCCAAAACCAGTCGATGCAGCAGTAGTTGAAGATTAGTTTCTACATGAGCATCTCTTTGTTGTTGCTGTTCAAACACCCTAGTATGCTGATGTCGCCAATTACATAGCAGTAGGTAAGTTACCAAAGCATCTAACCCCTAATGAGCGAAAACAGATTGTCCAGCGAAGTACCAGATTTTCTTGGATTGGGGGCTATTTGTTTCACACAGGGGCAGACATGCAAATCATGAGATGCGTTAGACAAGATGAAATTTTTTATATATTGAAAGCATGCCATGACCAACCATGTGGTGGACATTTCGCTGATCGCAGGACTGCACATAAAGTATTACACACAGGGTATTATTGGCTCACAATTTTTAAATATGCAAAGAAATTTGTCCAAGCATGTGATAGTTGCCAGAGAGCGGGACGCCCTAGTCACTCGGATGAGATGCCTTTGAAACCATAGTTAGTCATCAAACCATTTGAGCATTGGGCTCTTGATTTCGTGGGACCAATCAACCCACCATCAAACCAAAAAACATACATTTTGGTGGCAATAGAATACTCACCAAGTGGGTTGAAGCAGACGCCTTACCCAGGGCTACAGAAGAATTTGTTATACGTTCCTGCTCCATCTATTTGTATGCTATGGCCTCCCTAGAGAGATAATTATAGATGGAGGGCCACAGTTTGTTGGGAATAGAATAGCGCAAACACTCAATAATTATCATGCTTAGCATACAATTACCACCATATATCACCCACAGGCAAATGGGCAAGTAGAAAGCAACAACAAGATAATAGAAACAATTCTAACAAAAACAGTTGCATCACATAGATGCGATTGGGCTGCCAGACTACCTGAAGCACTGTGGGCTTATAGAACAACATGGAGAAGCACCACTGGTCACTCACCTTACCAGCTAATGTTCGGAAAAAAACCTATCTTTCCTATAGAATTTGAAATCCAGACATTACGAACAACACAAGAAGTTGGTTTAGACTTAACTGAGGCACAGACTAATCGACTACAACAAATTAATGAGCTGGATGAAATTAGGCTCTCTGCACTCCAACACACTGCCCTGATACAACAGCAGAGAGCTAAATGGCATGATGCTCTCATTAAAAATAGAGTCTTCCATGAAGGAGATTGGGCTCTTTTATATGACTCTAGATTTCAGGACTTCCTCGGGAAACTCCAGACTCGTTGGTTGGGACCATATGAAATTCAGAAAGTGCATGACAATGGGACCCTTACCCTGATTACTATTGATGGTTCTGGATATACCTTCAAGGCAAACGGCCATCGAGTCCGCCTTTATCACAAACCACTTACTCGGGAGTCCTTCTGCCAACAACTACGCCAAGATTCAGATATGGAGATCTTAGGGGAGGAAGACAAGTCTTCCCCTGTAACTCACTAAGAAATTTACTTTTTCTTACAATTTGTATATAACTTCTCGAATTATTTTGTACATATCTTTGCAACATGTTTTGTTACTTTTGTTGTTCCTTTTTTTCAAGAGGAATAACACTTGTGATTTTTTTTGTTCCTTTTCTAAAAGGGACAGCACTTGTAATTTTTGTTGTTCCTTTTCCAAAAGGAACAACACTCGTGATTTTTGCTGTTCCTTTTCCAAAAGGAACAACACTTGTGATTTTTTGTTGTTCCTTTCCAAAAGGAACAACACGTGATTTTTGCTGTTCCTTTTCCAAAAGGAACAACACTTGTGATTTTTGTTGTTCCTTTTCCAAAAGGAACAACACTTGTGATTTCCGCTGTTCCTTTTCCAAAAGGAACAACACTTGTGATTTTCGCTGTTCCTTTTCCAAAAGGAACAACACTTGTGATTTTCGCTGTTCCTTTTCTAAAAGGGACAACACTTGTGATTTTTGTTGTTTCTTTTCCAAAAGGAACATCACTTGTGATTTTTGCTGTTCCTTTTCTAAAAGGAACATCACTTGCGATTTTTGCTGTTCCTTTTCCAAAATGAACAACACTTGCGATTTTTGCTGTTCTTTTTCCAAAAGGAACAACACTTGTGATTTTTGTTGTTCCTTTTCAAAAGGAACAACAATTGTGTGTTTTTGCTGTTTCCAGAAGGAACAACAATTTTTGATTTTTGCCGGGCTCTTTCCGAAAGAACGGCACTTGTTTGATTTTGCTGTTCCTTTTCAAGGAACAACACCGTCGATTTCTACTGTTCCTTTCTCCAAACGAACAACATCTGTGAACTATGTGTGCCCTTCCTTGAAAGGAGCACTACTCATATGATTTTGAAACAACTTGTTTCTTCTTAAGGATGCTTATTGCTAATGTTCTTTCGAGTCTTTTGGAATACAGCTATGCACTTATGTGATGAAAACAAAAACACAGCATACGGAAATCAGTAAATCATAAATCGCTATCTTTATAAGAAACTGCCCTGAATTGGCGAAAGGACGCAGGGAAAGATATGCTTATTTATCATCTTTTGTTGCCATTGTTTTACTAACTCTGTTATGATTGGTTATCTGTATCATGATGGTTCTTTTTTAACCTATTTTGATTATCATTTGGCAATAAGATCAAAGGGTTTATACCTTTCTATTGGGATATTAAGACTTCTTCCACCATTCCTACTCTTAAGGAGTGTTGAACCACCCTTTGTGTATAAACAGGAAAGTCTCTCTATTTAAAACAAGAAGAAAAAATAAGAAAGCAAAACAGGGTTTCTAAAAATTGTCAAATTGCAGGATAGGAAGTCTCATTACGAGCTAGCCTACCATGATCATCAGGATGGAAGCGAAGTGGCATTCCCACTAGGGCCACCACACCTGGGAAACGGTCCAAAAGGTATATCAAAATAAATAACCCTTGGAATAGGAGGTCTCACCACGCGCCGGCCTGCCCACTATTCACTCCTCCCTCGTGAATGGCATTATGACTAATTGGTCACCAAGCCAGCATAGTGGCCTATAGTTTGACATTATATAATGCTTCCTAGCATACACAAAGGACTATGGTTCCAGGGGTGAAATAAACAACTCTGCCAAGGTTATGGACACTTGTCGGCAGCAGAGCACTGTTAATGGTATTGAAGTCGTATTTTAACACCAATTTCTTATGACGTGATAATTAATTATATAATTACCCAACCATATAGCGCATAACTATATATTATCACCAATCATTACGGAGCTAGTGACAGTGACCACATGAGACTCGCTATTTATGGAAAATGTCTTATCCCCGAACTTCCATCAAATCACCACAGTCCCTTACGTATTAAAAGCGATCTAACTTTCTACCTTGATTTCAGTAAGAGGCTGTTTTTGTGAACATGGCATATTTCCATAAGCTGTTCCATAAAGACCTCGCGGTAGAACAGACGCCGCTCCTTTATTTAACGGCTGGGACAGCCTATCACATTGCGGGGTGGGGAGGTAACCTTATCATTCCCCAGAGTACGTGTCAGTCTGTTATTCGAGAAAATTTTGTACTCGAGCACAGCACGACTCAACAGTATGATCATTTGTTATTTTTATTTTCTTCTGCATGAGCTGCTGTTCGAAGCTATTTCCATTGCATACGCCGTTGCATTTGAATTTGAACGAAGAATATGCCACCAGCTTCTCTGTGTTTCAACAAATAGCTGTTGTTCCTTTGAGAATTTGCAGTGAAACTATGGGAGGAAGGCCAGTCCGCCGAGAACCACAAACATTAACTGTTTCGGTTGTAGCCCAAAGAATCCTGAAGAGAGCGGGATGGTTGACCTATCTCAACCGCCTGAAGGAGTCTAATGAAACAGTAGCGAGAAATTTTTTACAGAACTTACATGAAGAATACTCCACAGTAAGAGGAAGGTGAATAGCAGTCACCGACGACATAATAGCGAGAGTCACGGGACTACCAATGACAAGACCAGTATGGACAATAAAGAAGGAAAGGCTACAGAAGATTTTGGAAATCTTTAAGGACGAGGGCCAGAATTTGACAATCCGAGGAAAGGGGGTGCTACCAGCAACGCTAGGAGAGCCATGAGCGAAATTGGAAAAAATCATCCAGAGCTACATCACTGGTGAAGGCAGAAAGGACGTGCAGAGCAGCTGGGAAGAAATAATTGCTATTATCAATAAAGGGACGGCCACATCTGGATGCCCGAAAAAACGAAAACGAGTGGATAACACACCCCAACGTTCAGAGAAACGAAAGCAGGACACTTGCACAAAAGTACAATCTGAAAAGCAACCTGAAAAATGACTCGAAAAATGGAAGCATGACGCTAGTACACTCGAACAACCAGAAAAGTGTAGAAAGTCGGCAAGGCTCGCAGGGCTGCAAGGAGGGTTGGAGAAACCCCAGGAAGGCATGAGCCAAGCAATAGAAATCGAATATGAGCAGTCTACAGAGACAGAAACGGAGGAAGAAAGCAATGAGGGAGAAGAGCACACTGCGGAAATAGAGACAGAAGAAGAAAACAGCGAGGAAACAAAGTAGTCTGCGGAAACAGAGACAGAAGAAGAAGACGTCGAGGGAGAAGAACAGTCTGCAAAAACAGAGACAGAAGAAGAAGACGTCGAGGGAGAAGAGCAGTCTGCAGAGGCAGAAACAGAAGAAGAAGAAGAGAAGGCAAAGCAATCTGCAGAGAGAGAAGAAGAATAGGATGAGCAGACTGAAGAGGAAGGAGATGAGAAGAAAGAAGTTGAGCAGTTCGAGCAGGAGGAAGGAATGGAATAGCAGGAAGGAAGCCCATTACAAGACCCATTAGGGGAATATGAATTGGCCAACATTTTGGCAAATATGGGCGAATATGGCCAACCCCTGAGTCCATCCAACCTCTAGGCCATAGAGAAAACCCAGGAGAAAGACGCACCCAAGGAATTGCATACAGAAGAGGCAGAAGTAGAAAATTTTTCTGTTCATAATGAGAAGATTTTAGAAAATGTTGAGCAGGAACAACCCGTTCCTAGTCAGAAGGCACCAGAGGAAAGTCCGGAGGAAATAAGGGTAGAAGAGGAATCAGCCCAAGAAATAATGGAGTCAAGCAAGGTTCTTACCTCAGAACAACCACCTCAAGGAGAAAATCAAGAAGCTAACCACAGTCCAACCCACAGCGAGCAACCTGTTGTTCTTTCTGAGGAGTTGATGGAAATAAGGGAATTACAAAGGGAAAAGTGGACATTGTTAAACATAATAGTCAGGCTTCACCAGCAGATTAGGATTCTAAAAGCAAGGCAAAGGGTGAAAGGGGCCTCAGGAAGAAAAGGTTTGACCACACCAATAAGATCCCTTAAGAGCAGGAGGCAGAGGACCAGAAGCCGTCCCACTGCTCAAAACCCTGACAGAAGCCAAACTGCTGTTCCAAATGAAGCTGAAAAACAAACTGCTGTTAAAATTGAAGCAGAAGAGCAGACTGCTGTTCCATTTGAAAAGGAACAGCAGTGGGCTAAAGTCCGTGTTAAAATTGAAAAAGATGATAAGATGGTTCAGACGGAGGCACCACCTTCGGGAGTAATAAGGGTTATGAACTCAAAGCAGCGCAATAAGAAAGTTCAAGTAAAGCTCTCGACCTCCACGGATGCATGGACGAAGGACCCGAAAATAAGAACCCTTCACCAACATTTAAAGCAGGCCCAGCAAGAAGCAGAAAAGCTCAGGGAGCAAACGATCCCCCGAGAAAAATATGAAGAATTACAGCAGCAGCTAAGGAACGTCAACCTATCTGAAAGCCAAGCTTTCGAAGGATGGCGAAAGGAACAAGAGAAAGTTGCCAAGGTAACCCGTAGATTAGATGTAGTTATTAAATAGATGGATACCTTGTGTTCTCTATACAATGACGTCCTAGCATGTAGAGCCCCTACCAAGAACTATGCCCTATTTCTAATGGAAAGGTACTTACAATTGAAAATAAAGGCTGTTAAGGCAGGTGCTCCCATAGAAATTAATACTATAAATGATTTTATAAATTGCTGTAAACATTATGGGGTAAAAGTGCAAAGGTTATTGTGTGAATTTTACTTACATAACCTTGTACTAGAACAAGAGACTGAGCTGAACCCTGGCCCTTTTGTTGGGGATATTCAATTGCAAGAATTTATTTCATTTGCAGTCAATCAAATTAAATGGCTTAAAGCCTACAATGCTTTTCAGAGACAAGAAAACGGATTAGATTTATGGGTAAGAGCTGAGCCTAGAAACCCAGAACAGTTATGGAGGAGACATAGAAATCTCATGAGGGCTCCAGGAGTGATTGAAGCATTAGGACCCATGCATGAAGCAATCATTCGGCAGGGGCTTGAATTCTTTTCCTTCATTAAAGACCCTGCCATTGAAGCAGCTAAATTTCGATATCGAGTATCTAATCCGAACATTCAGCTCAAGGAGCCATTTAAGTATGAGAATTTTAAGCTTGCCGCTAACCGATTCCCCCTCTATGGCGAAATTGTTTTAAGGGTAGGGCCATCTTGGTTAGGATATAGGTTCTGGAGTCCAATCATTTGGCATACTGCACCCGGATACCAAGCCCTGTATGAGATGCCCGAGGGCCAGACAAGCCATTTCTTTGATCATCTAATTTCACATCATGGATGTAGGCCCCCACACGAGATTCCATCTCCAGCCTACTCCCTCACTGCTTTGCATGTCAACTACAATGTTTTCATGAGGCCATGAAAAAGGGTAAGCTGGGGGGTATGTGGAGTATCAAGGAAGGTATGTTCCGATGGTTATTTTAGTATCTTTTCACTAGAACTTAAAAGCCTTTTGCATTAGAAACTTAGATAATGATGAAGATTTATAACGAAACACGAGAGATTAATAGGAAACACTGATAATTGTTATTCCTATGTGCAGGAGGAAGGAAAAATGGAAGGTGGCCATTCCAAGGAAAAAAACAAGGATGAGCTAACTGCTGTCCCTTTGACGGGAGACCGCAAGCAACACAGATCAAAACGGATCAACCCAGGAAAGGGAGCAGAGATACCAGCATGGAATAGAAAAGGAAAGAAGTAACACAGGATTAATGAATCTGCGAATCCCTCAGGATCTAAGATCCTGAGGGATCATTATTTTATCTATTTTCTGTATCTAGATATCTCCGCCATCTTCCTTATATAAGGGATAACACTGTTGGCTAGCGGGAGAGGACTGTTTTATGTAATTTCTTTTAAGGAAGATTAGGACTATGATCTTTATGTTCTATTGAAGACTTGAATTCCTGTAATTTTATTTCATGCCTTAATACAGACTTGGTTACTCTTTTATCTTTGAGCCTGGATCAATCTTAAGCGGTGTACCCCTGGAGGCTAAGGTCCCGGCCCTGGAGGACACTTGATCTTGTACCATTACGCGTGGTTTCTGTGTGGTTTGTTCATAAGCGTACTCTGGTAATCTGTTGTGTTTTATGAACGTTATATTACATGCTCTGTTATGTTTAACTTTTTCAATGTTCCTGCAAACTAAAATCTTATATTGACGCTGTATCATGTTACCAATCCATTAAGTGTTGATTAATCTCCACAGGATACTGTCACTCCATGACAGAGTTCATTGCGATTGTGCTTGAGAATTATAACAGTTATCTTGAAAAGTCTGATTTCATATGATTATTGAGTGTTATTGTTTTCATCTTGAGATGCAATCGTATGCGTTTATTTAGATCAATAACAGAAGCAGATTAAGCACGTTGTGTTTCTAGGGTTGTAATTGGTAGTGTTGTTCCATAGTATGTGTACATCTTTTAAGACTAAGGGATTGATGTTTTGATTGGAGTGGTTAAATAGAGTCACAGCTTGATGAAATTGGTTACTGCTTATTTCAACTGCTGTTCCATTTCTGAATTGTTGTTCCATTTAGTTGATGTTCCATTTATTTACTGTTCCATTTTAGTTGTTGTTCCATTTTAATTGCTGTTCCATTTCCAGATTGCTAATTTTTTGTTTCTTAAGGATAGTCTCAGGCTGCAGTGAGCATCAGCATCTGCTATTTGGCTCCCAGACCTCTGATTTGCTCCCATCAGTTATGAAAGGGATGGGTTATTACTACTGAACCCTTAACTGATGTGCTGTTCTATTTCATTGCTATTTCCTTTACTTGTTGTTTCATTTATATTCATTAAGGACGACCTTAGGCTGTAGTGAGCCCCAGCGTCTGCTACCTAGCTCCCAAACCTCGAATCTGTTTTCATTAGTTATGAAAAGGATGGGTTATTGCTACCGAACCTTTGGCTGATGCAATGCTTGGTGTGATTTAGTCTTTTGAAGTAGCTAAGTTGTAGATATGCATTGGTTTACTTTTGTAGTTTTTAAACAGCTGTACTACAAGCATTACTTTGACAAGTGCTAAGCCTCAGACTGAGACACTCTTTGAAATAACCAGACGTTCCTGGATTGACATATTAACGTGAGGTAACTAGAGGTGAAAGAGACCCTTTTTATAGCTCTACAGTCGCATAGCTTGCAGGTCGCATAGGTCGCACAAGTCACAAAGGTCGCATAGGTCACACAGGTCACAAAGGTCACAAAGGTTGCATAGGTCACAAAGGTCGCAAAGATCACACAGGTCGCACAGGTCGTAAAGGTTGCATAGGTTGCAAAGGTCACATAGGTCGCACAGGTCACATAAGTCGCACAGGTCACAAAGGTCACACACGTTGCATAGGTCTCAAAGGTCGCAAAGATCGCATAGGTTGCACAGGTCGCAAAGGTCGTAAAGGTCGCAGAGGTCACAAAGATTGCACAGGTCACACAAGTCGCACAGGTCGCATAGGTCACACAAGTCACACCGGTCACACAGGTTGCAAAGGTCGCATAGGTCGCAAAGGTTGCATAGGTCGCATAGGTCGCACAGGTCGCAAGGTCGCAAAGGTCGCAAGGATTTCACAAGTCGCACAGGTTGGACAGGTCACACAAGTCGCAAAGGTCACAGCGGTCGCAAAGGTCACACAAGTTTCATAGGTCACACAGGTCGCACAAGTCACACAGGTCACCTTGGTTGCAAAGGTCGCATAGGTCATGTAGGTCACATTTCGCATAGGTTGCGCAGGTCACATAGGTCGCACAAGTTGCAAAGGTTGCACAGGTCACAAAGGTCGCAAAGGTCACATAGGTCACGAAGATTGCAAAGATCGCACAGGTCGCACAGGTTTCACAAATCGTATAGGTAGCAAAGGTCTCATAGGTCAAACAGGTCACACAGGTCACATAGGTCGCAAAGGTCGCCAAGGTCGCATAGGTTGCAAAGGTCGCAAAGATTGCATATGTCGCACAGGTCACAAAGGTCGCAAAGGTTGCACAGGTCACAAAGATTGCATAGGTCGCATAGGTCACACAGGTCGCAAAGGTCGCAAAGGTCACACAAGTCGCACAGGTTGCATAGGTCGCACAGGTTGTAAAGGTCGCATAGGTTGCACAGGTAGCAAAGGTCGCATAGTTCGCACAGGTTGCATAGATCACAAGATCACAAAGGTCGCACAGTTTTCACAGGTCGCACAGGTCGCTCAGGTCACATGAATCACACAGGTCGCATAGGTCGCAAAGGTCGCATAGGTCACACACGTAGCAAAGGTCGCATAGGTCACATAGGTCGCATAGGTCGCACAGGTCGCAAAGGTCGAACATGTCACACAGGACACAAAGGTCGCAAAGGTCACAAAGGTCACACAAGTTGCACATGTCACATAGGTCACACAAGTCACATAGGTCGCATAGGTCGTACATGTAGCAAAGTTCGCATAGGTCACACAAGTCGCATAGGTCACATAGGTCGCACAGGTCGCAAAGGTCGCATAGGTCGCACAGGTCGCATATGTCGCACAGGTTTCACAGGTCGCATAGGTCGCATGGGTCACAAAGGTCACACACTAACCTATATCAGGCCCTGCAACCCATGCGACCCAACATGCACGACCTAGGACTATAAATATAGGCCTCAACCGATCATTTACTTAGCACCTTTGCAAATGTTTAAAAGCAACATAATGCAACAATGGCCAACATGTACGATGAGGATGAACAAGAGCATGAAAGGTGATATAACAATGATAATCTAGCCACTCAAGGAAAGAAATGATTGATGCTAAGACATGGAACATATCAACACACAGTTTGTGACCATGAAATTGCAAGAGATGTCAAGGCTAAGAATTCTACCTCGTTATTAATTGTGATATTTATATCTTATATTTCATCAAATTACATTTTTTCTTGATGATTAATTTATGATTTTGTACATGTGTAGGATTGGAGTGGCGAAGGCAAGTCCCTGTGATTTATGTAGACAATTGAGCCCAATTTGTTGCTAAAATGACCCAAGGGATCGATGTTGCGGAAATGCATGATCTTGGTCAACAACATATATTGAAGTCAAGCTAGCTCTAAGGCAAAAGGAAGGTAGAAATATATTGCCATCTTCTGTAGTAGCAAAGAACATGTTTGTGAATATGAAAGGTCATGTGGAATACCAAAATTCACCAGGTAGATGAAAATTCATGAGGAAGTTCAAGAGTCAAGGGTAGGCCAAGAGTCACTCTCAATCTATAAATATACCCTCATGCCTCATTCGTAAATGGATTTTTCTAAGGACTCTTTTGGAGATATATACATTACTTAAGAGAATTTATGTCCTTCTAATTGATACAAGGAGGGATTTTACATTTCCAATATTGGATTCCTTAGATATTTTATGTTCTAATGCCATGAGTATTTTCTTCGCTTGATGGATCGAATTTTCCTGAAAGCTCTTTTATGTGTGGTTTCCTCATATGTTGTGTCATACTCCAAAATTTTTGTTGCTTCGTATGAATGGTATTTGATTCACTAACTCTATGCTCATGCTGGTGAACTATTTCTTTGGTATTTGTATAATCTGTTTGACTGCGCCTTTGTTTATGCTCATAAATGTTTGATCATTATGAATTGATTTACAATTACTAAGAATTTTATCTTGGAAAACAAGAGTCTTATTTGAAGCTTGCTAACAGTAACTTTACATAAGATTTATGTTGTTTATAGTCTGGCTATTCATGCTTTATGTGGCATAAAATATTTGTCAATTATTTCTTTGTATTTATTCAGGTACATGCTTTCAATTTAGTTCATATTTCACCTCCTTCCGAATAAAGCTCAACAAAAATGAATGGCAGCCAGGCCTACATACCAGAAGGGATCCCTATCACAAACGGTGCATGCTCTAGTTGGGAACCTACACTGGGGAGGTACCCCTTGTTGTTGGCGGAGAATTCCAACCCATCAATAGTACCAGGAGCATCCAATGTGAAAATTAATGAAACATGGTCCCTGGAAGAAGAGAGAAGGCCATAGCCCTCTATAGGTCGACACCTACGTAATTGTAAACACATCGGCTAGTACAAGAGCTAGGGGGTTGTAGCTTCGTTCCATTAGAAGCTGGAAAACGAGAGAAGGTTGTAACCTTTTGCAAGTGGGTGCCTACGTACTGGTATGAGTCAACACTAGTACAAGATTGTTAACATATTATTCTTTATATTAAAAGAATACAGAGACAACAACAGCAAGTAGTTTTTCCCCTGCATTGGGTTTCCACCTTAAATCTTGGTGTTCATGTGTGTTTCTTATGTGTGATGGTTTATTATGTTATTACTGCATATGGTTACTGTTTAATGTTTAATAAAGTATTGATGCACTGATTAAAGATCAATATCTAATGAATTAAATGAATCATAAGTTCACTAGATATACGTTAGTTGCCTTAAGAATAGTTGCGTGCACACGCGAGTTCCATTCACTGAGATAGTGTATATAAATCTGATTATGGAAATGAAAAATTTATTGATTTGTATATACTGATTCACCCAAGCCCTCTCAGTATTATTCCCAACACCTATGTCATTCATAGTAAGTGTGACTATTGGTGCTTTAATGGATGGACCTAGAACTAGGAACATGCACCTCCCCTCCCAATCAACAAGAGAAAAACACCTTGTCCCATATGTTTTTATAAAGGATTTTAGTGTTGTAAGATTGATATTTTTTTTTTGAAAAACCATCTACTACAGCCTATGCCATTCATAGTCGATGTTTCAACAAATGTTTCCTATAACTAAAAAATTGAGCCATTAGAGGTTTTAGTATAGGTTTTATTTTTAAATGTTTTTATTGGTAACACTTGTGCATGTTTAATTATCATTATTGATGTGATCATTCATGGAAGATGATTAGTAAATTAATTGCCCCACTCAATTTTAGTTAGAAGTCCTTGATTTGTAAGTGTTCCATTATTTTCCATAATGAATCATTGAGAGTTGAGATTTTAGTGAATGTGTGTTGAGAGAATTGTTTAGCCAAGGTGACAAAAAAAGTATATGTCCAATTAATGGACTTAGTAATATGCATCGTAAAAATAAATATGAAAAAATAAAATGACCAAGCAAAAATGACACATTGAATAATGAATCAAGTATACCTTTATTAAGCCAATGGTAACATAAAATGATGTTTTAAAGCACTATGAAGAAGCAAAAAGCAGTGGGATCTTCCTCCTCCTTAGGAGGGTTCCTGATGATTCTCAGTCCCTCTCTCTCTTTGCCGGCCCACCTCGCCTACCCCCCCACCCACCACCCCCCCCCCCCCCCCCTCCCACACACACATGCAAAATGAAATAATTATCCAGAAGGTGGAACTCAAGAATTAAAGTACAATCATAAAAATACCTATGAACTCTGATGAAAACTTTGGAAATGCATACTCATGTATTGTTTTATAGTTGAATTGTGGAGGAGGTTCATGACCCTTGGACTTGACAATTTTTTGGTCACTTAGGCAAAGTGATCTCTATGTTTCTTCATGATTTACATGCACCAAAGACAAAATGGAATAGAGCCTTTTGGAACTTAGACTTGAAGCAATGTGGATATATTTTCCTAAATCAATTATGTCGTTTTGAATGAATTTACTAACTTTCATGTCTTTGAAGGGTAATGTGAAAATTGTGTTAGTTTTGTGGAGAAAACTTGTACAATTGCATGAGTTTTATGAAGGAAACTAGCACAAATATACAAAATCTAATGTTCCATAATTGTTTAGCACTTAATTTGGTGGGTATATTAATGCCACAATTCACCTTAATGATGTTGGTTTCATTAATCACTTGTATCTTGATATGATATAGTTTTAGGTGATAATATTCCCCCCTCATATGTAAGGTTAGGAGCAAATATATAACCAAAATACATCATCATGATATTGGAGAGAGAGAGATAGATAGAGATAGAATGAACGAAGGATGTCTTGGGATAAAGGAGAAGAAACCATCTACAAAACCATAATATTATTAGCAAATTTATTGCTTTATACATTAAGGAAGGAATCTCCCACAATCATGATATTAAAAAAAATGATTTACAGTAATAGATAAGAGGCTAAAGTGGTTGATTTGGTCATAACATAATCTCAAAACATGATTGATGACGTCGTGGTTGGAAAATCAATGATGTATATATCTACATCATCCTTATGGGCATAGATAATAGTGTTGAAAATAATACTGAGAGGGGGGGTGAATCAGTATTATCTAGTCCTTTTAACAATTCTTCCTTATTTATACTTTGAATTATTTTTGCATATCAGTACCATAAAACAATGAGCATGAACAAGAAAACAGACAGTCACATCAAAGAACACCAGATATAAGGTGGAAACCCAATGTGGGTGAAAACCACCTGCTGCAATATGTCTCTATCTTCTTTCAAATTAGAAACTCCTTTTACAATGGTCTTGTACTGGTGCAGTCCTTTACCAGTACGCAGGCTGCAACCGCAGAGAGCTACAACTCTCTCTCGTTTTCCAGTCTCTCCTGGAAGGGAGCTACAACCCCCTACTTCTTTTCTTTCAAGGACCACTTTTCATAAATTTTCAAACTGGATCCATAAATATCAAATGATCATCAAGTACCAGTAAGTCACCTAGATAACCAGATCTCCTGCGGTGCCTCCTGTGGCGCCTCCTGCGGCGTCTCCTGCGGTGCCTCCTGCGGTGTCTCCTGCGGCGACTCCTGTGGCGCCTCCTGCGGTGCCTCCTGTGGCGTCTCCTGCAGCGCCTCCTACGGCGACTTCCTGCGGCGCCTGCTACGGCGACTTCCTGCGGCGCCTCCTGCGGCGACTTCCTGCAGCGTCTCCTGCGGCGACTCCTGAGGCGACTTCCTGCACCTCCTGTAGTGA
>APFE030097464.1:3268-21366 GCA_000404065.3 Pinus taeda
ATAACGGAAGTCTGGTAAATGGTTTGGTTGGATGGGGTTGAGGATGACAGTTTGGGCTCCTTTCCCCTATAATGATGGAACTACCTCAAGGGATAAGTCCTTCTCCCATGAGAAGAGGATCCATCTCCCATCCATATTTCCTATATAAACCTCCCTTCTTCCCAAGCACAAACTAGTGTGATAGTCATAGTTAGAGTGTTGGCTGAGTGTGAGTATACTATTTTGATTAGAGAGGCAAGCTATTACTAGTCGTATCCATCTAGTTGTGTGAGGGAGAAGTGTTTTTGGTTTCGAGTGAAGTCTAAAGGAAGAGCCTTTAAACTATTGTAGTTTGAAGCCATCATGGAATGCTAGTAGAAGTGTGTGGGAACTTGGTCTTGTCAGAGGAAGACTGCGACGTCAAGATAGATGGTTGTAATCTCTCTTTGATATTAATATATGCAATTGTTGATTGATTTCCTACATGTTTTGTAGTATTGCATATTTGTGTGTTGATGCTTCTTGACTCATGTTGGCTTATATGGGCCTGACCTAGGTTCGGAAGAATTATTTAGCCAAGCAAATCCTGCAGCTACTGGCCCTTTCGGCAATAGTCCGCGAAGCACAACTTGAGGTCTCACCCGAGGTAGCAGGGGAGGGTGCTGGAACTAGGTTTCCACACCCTTGGGATGTCTAGATGTGGTCTGAGAGGTTTGCGCGCCATCCTGTAGCCTCACGCTGCGCTAGATCCACGCAGATCCAGATAATCTTAGCTTTCTCTTACCATGCTGATTACATATCTAATTTATTTGATTAAGTATTATAACCCGTATCCACCTAAAGAGGTATTTAAGAAAACATTTAAACTTTTATTTAGTTCGCATATTAAGATTAAACCCAATTCACAAGTACTCAGTACACATACACGTGCAGATCAAAACAGTTTCATTAACTATAAAAGAACAGAGTTGCGATAATTCAGAATTAACACAGAATTCAGAAGAAACTTATCTTTGTTTCCACTTATCCCCCTAACATTTAGATCTACCCTGCGCACTCAGTTTCAAGGGTCCGTGAACATAGCTGCAGACTCTTCCAGGCCTCTGTGCACATAGCTGTAGAGCCTCTATCCTCTACCCAAACCCCCGACTCATACTTACAGACGCTCTCAGATGCTCTTCTCAGACACCCATTACATTTTAGATCTCAAAATCATACCAAAACCTTAGCTACTCTACCCATAGAGCCTCGCTCTATTTATACCTATCCATGGACTGCGATCTATAGGCAGGCCGACTCAACCTACATTTCTTTACATTATTTTTGGGCGGACTACCCTTTTGACTTTGACTTATTAAAAATCACACTCTGCACATCTTACGAAGTATTTACCCTGCTCTTACCCAAAATTGCGGGCTTCGCACCCCATACCCCTTGCGCAGGGCTTCCGCTACGCAACAGTCCCCCAACGCAATCATCGTCAATCATCCTGAGTCACTCGGCTGGGCCGGGAATATTTGTGCGTAGGTTAGTCAACAACTTCTACATCTCACCTGTGTCTACAACAAATTCGGCTGCGAATCTCTGTATCCTATCCACATGAGCTACTGAGGTATCCATCTCCTTTGCAACAGCTTGCTCCGTCGCATAGACGGCCTGCATCTGTGTGAGCTTGCCTTCAATGGTTGTAGATATGCTAAATGCTTCGTCGAGCCAGGGCTGGATACGTTCTTTAAGGGTGACCTCTTCTTGTCGCACTGCGTCAACCTGGGCTTTAAGCGCCTGGACCTCCTTCATCTTGGCCAACCACTCTGTGATAGCGAATGTCTGTGCAATGCCCCGGGCAGTGTCATAAGCCTGTTGCACCTCGCGTGCCTCATTTTCTACTCACTGTATGGTTGGTTCTTCCTGGAGGGCGGCGAGTATCCTGAGCAACTGGCTGAGTAGTCCTGAGCAGTAGCAAACAACACTACTCATTGTTTCTAGTCCAGCTACAATTGTGTTGCGGCTGCGTTCTCGTTCGGCTAGAGGTGTGGGCAGTTGAGCCTTAAGATGGAGCTCTACAACCTATAATGTTAGCTCTTCCTGGTTTCTTGCGGCCTTCGCTTGGGCCGTGCAAAATCTGGCTGCCATGTACTGAATCCTAGTAGTTAGGGGGAGGTCCCCGGGGATGGCTAGCTCAAGGATCATACGACATGCCTCTATCACAGCTTGTTCTACCTCCCGGTGTTTGGCAGCCAGCTCGTCATGCTGGAGAGTGATCTGTTCTATTGTTGCCTTTTGTTCTATCAAGATGTGGAATGCGCGGCCTTCCCTGGCATGAAATTCCTGAGTCACTCCGTCTTGCAGCAAGTATAGTACGTCTCTGGACATAGTGGCTAGATTTAATTTCTAACTTCCTTTGTCGCCTATGGTTGTGGCTCAAATAACCTCCACTAGCAATGAATTGATGTGTGGTGTGTGTGTGCTGACCTCCTGTGCGGCGACGTCTGTATCATCAACAGGCTCACGAGGGACCCATCCTGTGGGTTGCACTTTTAAGGCCTGTAATTGCACTCTGATCTCCCCCAACATAGTTGTCTATGCAGTGATCAGCTCGGGTAATGAACTGGTAATATTGCTGACGAGTTGGCTGCTCTCCATGAAGTATTTTTCCAGCGCCTTCGTTGTTTTGGACTTTTTCTGTGTGGCCAATGATTCCTCGGTGCATGACCACTTGAGGTGGTCTTGTGTCTTTGCTTCGTCTTGTGGATCCTGGTCCAAATCCATTCCTTGATTCGTCTTGTTCTCCATTACTATTGGGCTCGTGGTGGTTCCTTGTTGCAAAGTGGCCTGGTGGTCCTGTCATGCTTTTTCTGCTAGTTGGATGAGTCTCCACTAGCGTTCCTTCTTCTGCTACTGTGCGGCCACTTGGTCGAGAATGGTCTTATCTGGGGCGCGCCATTCCAAAGGCCATGTTGTTAATACTGTGTAAATGGCATCATCCATTGCAAGGAATGACAGTGTAACCCAAGATCGCTTTGGGTCCTTTCACGCGTGGATATGCACCTGATGCATGTCTACCTTGAACTTGGCAGTGCTTTGAAAGTTGTTTTAGATTGTGGGGGACATGCGTGGTCTTCAAGCAATCTGCGTCTATATCTTTCCTTCCATGGAGGTCCAAAATGCCCAGATCGCGGAAACCCTTGCTGCATCCTTTGTAGCCCCAAGTGAAATATACCGTACTGCCTCAGGTAGACTATCCTCAATGCTAGGAAACTGGCTCTCCGGTGGCAAGTCCCCTGTAACTAGAAGGATTGATAAGAGCAACCATGCATAATGAAAGGTCTTACCTTTCTCCTTGCTTCTTGACAATTGGTTAGAAATTTGTCGCATAAGAACTGTGCCCAAATGAACTGAACCCCTTTGGCACTGCGATGACAGTGGTGGGCACTTCATCGGCATGACATTTTCTCATAAGTTTCCTGGTTAGGATCTGAGTAGCGACTCATACTACACGGTCGCTGATGCTTGCTATGACATACCCCCGCTTCCCTTTTACCAAATGGTACCTTGCCTTGACTGTTTCGACGATGCCTCCCTCGCTACTGGTTCCGACTATGTCTGCGGGGCTATTCCCTTTATATGGCAAGTGTGTAACCTGGTGGATTAGGTTGGCTGTGATCGGGATTGGTTCTTCCAACCAGAGATATCCATCATGAATGAGACCTAGCAGTTGTCGAATGACGAATATGGTGATGGTCGTGTGATGATAGTGGGGGATCCATCTGAGGTTCAGTAGTCCGGCCCTCTCAATGCCCAATAACCATTTTTGCGTCAATAAGGTGCCTTCGGCGAGTTCAGGGAACTTGTTGCTATCTGCTAGGTCCCAATCTTCGAACTTGGTGCTTGGAACACTCCCCATGGGTAACCCTTTGAACCTTATATCATCTAGAAGGAGCAGGCTTTGGAGTGTAGTTTTTGCAGTGTCTACATCCTTCACTAGCTTGGTCGTCCCGGTCCATGGAGAAAGATACGGGGTAACGACGGGAATTGGAATGCAAGTTCTTCTTCCTCCGTCTATGCGTCAATTTGATCAATCAGGTCTTGTAGGTCGTCCTCCTCCTCAATGATTTCATCAATCCCTGTTTTTCCTTTGTCACCTACTGAATGTTTGTTGAATCTTGGGGAGGCCCGAACAGGACCCATGTTTTGCTTATTCTTCCTGGGCCGCGGGGTGTGTGGGGATTTAAGAACTTCGGGAACTTGAGAGGGCTCCTCCTGATTCAACTGCATCTCTTCAGTGACTCGCGCTCGGGTTCTTTCCATAGTGCTCATGGAGTATCTGGTAGCCGCGTACTTAGTATTTTTTGTTGGTTCAAAGCGCCAAAAATCTAGTACCGGCCACATGCTATGAGATTTGAAAAAATCTCTTTCACCAATTGGAAATTCAAGTTAGCAAATCTCTGTGTATCTCGTCCAAAACTTTCGTCTTAATGTCCCACCACCCACTCCTATCTGACGTGATTTGACTAGCCTGTCAAGGCCCATGTGGCTAACGGCTATCTTTTGATTTTTACCCGCAGTAGGGCTATCCTTTAGGCACAACTGGGGAATTGGGAATTGCTTAGCTTGGTGACGATTCCCTTTTCCGTGCAGGTTTTCCTCAGGCTGGTTTATAGTCCCGCACCTTCTTTCAACTACCCGAGGTACTAAGACTGTAGTTTCTACTGCTAGCCAGGTGTTCGCACCTTTGGTGTGAGATCAGCTCGTCCCTGCGAGCTTGGACTGTGATCACTTCTGAAGCAGTTGGGTAATCGGTTTGGGGTTTATTCTCTTTCGTGAGTGCGGGCGTAGCCACTGTAGCAATGTCGAGGTGCGTTCCGGGGCCCCTCGGCTTCACAGTGTACCTTGCTTCTTCGGTCGTAACTCCTGTTTGGAGGATCCACGACCATTCAGTCTTTTTTGAGCTTCCTTTTGTCATCTATTGCAGGCCCAGCGTACCCGTGGTATCCACAACTTACTTGAACCTATGCTAACCTTGGCGCTGGTCATTTGAGGAGGCTTTAGGGTACTAGTTCCAAACTAGGTAGATACCCACACCTCAGATACTGGTAGCTTCAGCTGGCGAGGAATGCGTACTTTGTTTCGCTTCTAACTGTGCATGCGCCTTCCTTTGACATCTGCACCCTGCCATTTGCATATTTAGAGTGACCCTATGTTCGGGAGCAACAGCTGCACAGAGTATTTTCGCGAATCTCTTTGATGGTTCCTCTACCCCCACTGTCACCATCTCATTACAATTGAGCATGGTTACTTCATGTAGTCGGTTCTGCCATTGTTCAAACTCTTCATCTGAGTATGATGTGCAACTATCGCGGTCCCATGAGAGTCAACCATCCACTGTCGGATTGACCATGTCCTGATCCTATGCAGTAATTGGTATATATAGTCCAGCTCGCCGTCGCTTTCCGCATTGTGCACGGGCTCGGTATATCGCGTCCCTTCTGCTGGGTCCAATGGGAACACCACGCGAAGATATTTCTTTTCGAAGATCATCTTGCATTTTTTTAGATTGATGACTCCATTCATATCTGTCACCCAATCTATCCCTAAGAGTGCAGGATATGGGTTACTATCATCCACAATTTTGATAACCTCAAAATCAGTTTGGGTGTTGGCTCCATCGATGTCTACTGTAACTCTATGCAGACATCCCATAGGAAGAATATTTTTCTAGCTATCCATCCTTAGTTGAATCGACGACCATTGCAGTGGAGGTCTGCCCATGCGTTCCCAAGTCTGCTTTGGTAAGACATTTGCATCGGACCCCAAATCTAAAACGAACTAATCCATATCATAGTCCCTGATCTGGACTGTTAGTCGCATTTCCCGCCCAGTGTGCAAAGCATGTTTTCCTAATTTTTGGACCATTCGTGGTTCATCTGCTCCCGCACACCAAGTTATCAATTCCTGCAGCCCCCTTACCACTTTGGCATCCTCAATAAGTGCATGCATGTTTCCAAGAAGGTAGTTAACACAGATGTATCCTTCTTTGATCCAAATTGATCCTTACTCCCCGATGTAGAAGCCTTTGCTAAGCTTTTCTTAGCTTCCATAAAGGTTTCCTTTGCACGTTCTAAATCAAAGTCTGGCTATTTTGGGGGGACCTTACAGACCCATGCATTTGTCTTTGGTTGGTTCCCCTTATCTTCTCCAATGGTCGTGCCACTCCGAAGCATCATATTTATGGTTATTTCCTCTGCACGGGGTTCAACCTTCATCATCTGGACATTCTGAATGGGGCTGGACGAGAGCACCCCCTTTTCGTGCATCCGAGCGATCAACGTGGGGCAATCAACAACTTCATGGTCAAATTGGTAGCAGTAAGGACAACAAGCTTTGGTCGGGTTCGTGCAATCCCGTGCGTAGTGCCCAAGCTCTCCACAATTGTAACAAATTAATTGCCCTTGCCCCCATCCAGGTCCCATGCCTCCGTAGCCCCATCCGCGCCCTTGGTACCCTCCCTATACAAACAGTGCGGTGGAGTCCTATGCTCGCACCTCTGTTTGCATCCTATACGCCGATGTTCGATCCATCAACATTTGGTAACTGCGGTAATTTCTTTCCTCGTGGCCCACTGTCTGGTAGAAGTTACAAAATAAACGTTGAGGAGGGGGTTGTTGTAGACTTGGCAATAGGTGACAATTGTCCATGGCATACTTTCCTCCAACTTCACAGATTGCGCACCAGAGTGCGGGTGCTATTCTTGGCCCAACCTGTACCTTTGGTTGCAATGTTATGGGCCCCCCTCCTATCACATGATTCACCAAGATTGGATAGTGATCTTTTCATGGCTCAATCCCTTGCATTTGAAACGCCATACTTCCTCTTGTATCTCGGTCCTAGGCGCCTGTCCCTGTTTTAAGCTTCGCATCTACAGACATAAGTTTTGTATTGCGCTTGGATTTGTTGTACTCCCAACCCTGGATCTTGGATCGGAGTTTCATGTAGCCGCATTGCTGCTTCCAGTGCTTCAGCTTGGGTTGAGATCTTTTGTTGCGGCAGGGCCAATCTCAGATATGGCATTAATGATGCGACAAAACAAGCACAATGCTGATCATCTACCAGTGTCATGTTGGTCTCATGGATAGCGCTTTTCAACCTCTGATCCAAATCCCATGGAGTTTCACCAGGCATCATTACCATCTCTTTGAAACCAATAACCGACTGGGCCCCTGACTTTGGGTGCCTGAATTCCTTATTTAGCGCCTCCTGGATTGCGGTAATGCCTTCAATTGGATGATCACTTGAATACTTCATGTACCAAGTCAGTGCACGGTCCTGAAACACACTAACTAGGGTAGCCTTCTTGATGTTATCATCTGTGATACCCTGAGCGTCCCATATAGATTTTATCACAAACCAGAATCGTCCTGGTTCCTCATTCCCCGCACCTTTAAATATCGGCAGCTTAATTGAACTTGTCATCCTGATCTTTGAGGTTGTTGGAGTGGATGGATTTGATGTAGGTGAAGTAGGTGGTGGCATGGAAGGTGGTATCAGGGGGAAGCACTCTCTGATCAACCGGATTGCACTTCCTGGTGAGAACCTTGCGAGTCCTTCATCACTTTCCTAGGAAATGGAAGCTAACGAACTATTCTCTACTCTTCCCGTTCCGTGGTAACCTCTTCCACTCTACGTTACTCCAGACATTAACCAACGCGCATAATCTGTTTTTCACATAACAACATCTTAATCCACGTATTCAATGATTTGATATACCTACCTCGTGGTCCTTGAAGAAATCGCCTTTCCGCCTCGCTATAGCTCACAGTGGTATTTATCGCAAACTCAATGATAAATCCTCCTATTACCTGATCCAGCTAATGATCTATTGTGCACGTGATCTTACCCTCGATGGCTTCTAGCTGGCACACTAGCTCCGGGGTCCACACAATAGGTTGGTCCAATCTGCACCTTCCCACGCTATTAGCTAGCCTTGCGATCCACTCGTACAACTCTACCAGGAATGACACAAAGAAGATCTCATGAATGTTTGTTAATATATACTAGTCCAGCTAACCTTCTTTTGATATTTGCAGGTTTCTATTTTCCTGAACTATGAACTCGTGGAATTTCAGATCCCACACTCTTCAATCCCTTTCTTTGTAGGGTTCCAATGTTCCCACATCAGACACCCCTTAAGCAGATCCTAGTCCTGGAAACGGAACCATTTGTTGGCTTATATGGGCCTGACCCAGGTTCGGAAGAATTTTTTAGCCAAGCAAATCCCGCGCTACTGGCCCTTTCGGCAATAGCCCACGAAGCGAGGACTGAGGTCTCACCCGATGTAGCAGGGGAGGGTGTTAGAACCAGGTTTCTGCACCCTTGGAATGTCTAGATGTGGTCTGAGAGGTTTGCGCGTCGTCCTGCAGCCTCGCGCTGTGCTAGATCCGCGGAGATCCAGATAATCTTAGCTTTCTCTTACCGCGCTGATTACAAATCTAATTTATTTGATTAAGTATTATAACCCAGATCTACTTAGAGAGGTCTTTAAGCAAACATTTATTACTTTTATTTAGTTCACATATTAAGATTAAACTGGATTCAGAATTAACACAGAATTCAGAAGAAACTTATCTTTATTTCCACTTATCCCCCTTACATCTAGATCTGCCCTGCGCACTCAGCTGCAGGGGTTCGCGCACACAGTTGGGGACTCTTCCAGGCCTCTGCGCACATAGCTGCGGATGCTCTACCCAAACCCCCGACTCGGACTTACAGACACTCTCAGAATGCTCTTCTCAGACACCCATTACATTTCGGATCTCAAAATCATACTAAAAACTTAGCTACTCTACCCATAGAGCCTCACTCTATTTATACCTTTCCATGGACCGCAATTTGTAAGTGGGCCGACTCAACTTACATTTCTTTACATTATTTTTGGGTGGACTAACCTTTTGACTTTGATTTATTACAAATCACGCTCCGTGCATCTCGCAGAGTCTTTACCCTTCTCTTACCCAAAATTGCGGGCTTCACGCCCCATACTCGTTGCGCAGGGCTTCCACTACCCAACAACTCATTAAGTAGATTGAATTGCAATTTGTCTATTTTTATGTTTGTGTGTTATTGTTGTTTACTTGTTTTAGGAGCTTGAAGAAGGAAGCAAGAGATTGCTTGAGCGAGCAAGTGAGAACATCATCAAGTAGGATAAGTGACCAAGAGGTAGGCCGTCTTGATTGATTCTAACCTAAGGAAATCTTTCATAAAATGTATCTATTGTGGCTAGACGCATTATCAGGCTATAGGAATTCGTCCATGTTCGCACTTATAATTTTACTTCACTAAAGGGCACTCAATTTGCAGAGGGCCAGAACTCGGGGTAGAAGAAGAAGGTGCAACTTCTTTCTCTTTCCTAGCTGCCGGAGCTGGGGTTTGATAGTCTTTGGATCTGATAGCCACATTAATAGGCATGCTCATCATGAACACTTGAGATCCAGAGGAAATAGATCGGGGTTGGTCTACCATTTGGGTCTGCTGATACGGAAATGGCTCTTCGAGGACAACAGGAGTCCCTTTGAGTAGGTGACTAACTTCAGATCATCGAGGAAAATCCTTAGTGTAGTGATATTCCTCACAAATGAGGCAGGGATACTTAGGTTTCCGTTGCGAAGATTCGCCAATAGACGATTTGGGAGGACCCTGTTTCGAGGCATCAAATTTAGCTTTTCTTTTGCCTTTCTTTTTCCCTTTTGAGGATTTTTCCACTGCAGTAGACTCGACAGCATGGACCTCTGAGGTTTTACCAGGGCTAAGTGGATTTTGAGATGAACTATTAAGGGTAGCATTCAAAACCAACTTCTATTTGGAAGAAGTTTTAGCAGGGGTTTGGGATATTGAACTAATAACTCCATCAATGAGAGGAACAACTGGTGACTTTGATGTTATGGGATCAGATGACGACCATGGAGCATTGGGTAATAACTCATATAAAGTGCGATACTGAGAGTAAACTAGTTCCAAGTACTGGGCATGAGCGATGGCCTGCTCTTCAGTGACGCATCCACCCATAGCTATATCACGAGCAATTGGGTCTATGAATGATTTGGTAAATCATTCAGTGAGCCACTGATCAACAATCTCGATTTTGATCACGTGACGCCAACGTCTCCATTCATGGATGTGATCAGAGATGTGCGTCACAATATCTTTCTTAAGCTATGTGAGCTAATAGGTGCTAGTTTCATAGCAAATCGGTAACTGAAAATGTGTGAGGAAAGCCATGGCTAAAGAGTTAAAGTCATGGTAAGTACTTTGAGGTGGCTCGATGTACCATTTTGCTTCAGTACCCGTGAGGGTTCATTGGAAATGATGAAGACGAATGGAATCGTCCACATACGAGTTTGATGAGAACCAGAGGTGATACATCATCACATGGGCCTGAGGATCTTCTTTATCTTTTCCATCGAACTTTGGGCAATCACTTGGTATCTTGGACAACACTGGAGGCCAGTACGATGAATGAAGGATCAGATCATTTGTAAGGTGCGATACATCTGGCAACTTGAGTGTAGCCAAGAAAGGTAATTGAGTGTTAAAAGGCATGGGAGGTTGGTAAAGTGGGCCCATGGGGAGGAGCCCATCCCTGTTGGTAAGGATTTTGGCCCCACAGTTGGGGATTTTGGCCATATGTTATATGAGGTTGCCCCCATTGTAGATTACCTTGACCATAGGGAGGATTTTGACCTTGAATACCTTGAAACTGTCTAGTCAGACTTCACCTTGATCCCTCCATCCTTGGAAATCAGACGGACCTCAGCCTTACCTTCATCCATCACCTCTAAAGCCTCATACCTTTTCAATCAGACCCTTTCCCTCCTACCCTTTCCTTCCGCATTCAGTCCCCATTCTGACAGCCGCCACAACCCTGTACGTGGGCCCCCGTAACACTATCCTGGACCAATCCCAGGATGATTCACATTATACAGACATGCATTATGTGTTACGACCGATATCGGCTTACTGCTACAGCACACAGCAAGAGAACGATACACTGCTAATGGTGGCGGCTAACAGCACAAGCACACACTAAGGCATAGGTTGTTGATAGGCAACATATGGGTTAAAAGGCTATTGAGCCTATTGACCTTGGACATATGGATATGGGACCTGCAGTCCTTGGGCATAAGGTTGATACACTCATTGCCCTTGGACATAGGGATTTTGTACTTGATACCCTTGGTTGACAAGGTTCTGAACCTGTTGACCGAGGACATGGAGATTTTGGGCCTGCTGCTACAGGACTTGAGCTTGACCCTGTCTCTGCAAAGGTTGACCTTGTGGTTGCAAAATTTATCCCTAGGGTTGTAGATGTTGGTCCTACGAGGAAATGGGTTTAGAGGTTTGTGGAGCATATTGCATCTACTGCTGCGCAGCTTGCTGCAACTGTTGTAAGGATTGACCTTGTGGTTGTTGCAAGTGACCTTGTTGCAGGATAATTTTCCCTTGCTATTGTGTGAAGATCCCTTGTTGCGACAAAGGTTTCCCTTGTGGTAACAAAGGCTACCCTTGTTGTTGTAGAGGTTGTCCTTGCTGTTGCAAGGGTACTTGAACAGTGCTTGGGAAATTGTCAAACTGAATCTGGTCGTAGCCAAGCTGGATGTATTGCCTAGATTGGAGGGTGTAAGGTTGATTAACCATTCCTTGAGAACCATATATAACGTAAAGATTTTGGTATTGGACCTGAGTCCCATAGGGCTACTAATACTAAACATTGCTTGATCCAGATGGACCAATGGGATTCTAAACCTGTTGGTACTGGAAATTGCTCGATCCAGTAGGATTAGTAGGCTTATAAATAATACCAGAAGATGGATGGTTTATACCAAGCATGTGAGCTTGTGAGCCGCTCACATTAGTGGCACCTGACACCATAGAAACATTTAGGTTCTACCCCCCAGGTGGTGGCACAATCTCGCCACTGACTAGCGTGACAGAGGAACTAACAGAGAATTTTTGAAACTGTTGGTTGTGTCTGACGTGTAACTAGGATCGATGATACAAGAGTATTCAGAATGGTGGGTTGCACCTGGACTCAAGTAACAGCCTGTTGGGAAGTCGTGTTCGTAATGAACAGACTTGATGTAGGCTTGATGCTTTATGCCCATACAGGATTATGGTAAAGTGATGAGACACTAGGTGTACCTGAAACCAAGTGCGCCAAAGACACATAGTTAGGTGGAAAAGTGGCGGGAATACCTTCCGAAAAAGGGAAACCCTTGAGAGGAAATTGCAATTGCAATTCTTCCCCCTCAACAGTGTGTGGAGTAGAAACTTTGGACTCATCTGGAGATGTGATTGGCAAGCACTTATCTATTAGTCCTTTCAAAACAAAAAAATTCTCTTCCTTTTTCAAATGATGATGCAATTCTAGTCTTTTAAAGGATGCAAATTGTCGTAACATAATGATGCAAAAAGCTACAATTTCATACTTTTTCATGAAAGAATGAAACAAATTTTTGCATATGATCTTTTAGTGAAAACGTTTTTCGAGGAAATAAGCTCTCCAAGCATATGAAAACACGAAAAGAAAAGTTCATTCACGTTAATGAAACACCGACTTTACCGAACACAAGACCGAAAATGTAATCTATGCCGGAAAATAAACGTTTAGGCAAGCAAATGAAAACTTTTCAAACTTGTGCAAAAGAGGTCAAAGTCGTAAAAAGGACCAAAAACATAATGTAAAGAGTAAACACACCTACAACCTGACTTAGTGAGTTCACAAACTGCTGAATGGACGACCAACTAGATGCCCTAGTGTCGTTGGCCACTCAATGACTCAATCAATCAAGTAGAAAGATGACAAGCCAAAAAGCAAACAAAATTAAATGAAAAGTAGCTTCTAATTAGGGAGAAAATGGTCAAAAAGGATTACAGGGTCAAAACCACAAGAACAGAACACACTGGCCAAGATTGGGGTCAAGCCCTAATCCTCACTTACAGGCATCAGAGCGACTGCCTAATTGACAACAAACGCCAGAGGCTGGTTGGCGTGACTGTTTCTTAGCAACTCGCGTTGGTCGGCGTGATTGTCAGCAAATTAAGCACGCTGATCAAGGTAGATAAGGAAAAAAAAATGAAAATGGGGATCATATCTGCTACTATGAATCTTAGACTCAGATCAGTAAACAGGAGAAAAGAAACAAAACTAAAGGGAAAACGTGAAACTAGAAAAGTTCTCACGAAATCATGAAATCCAAGACAAACAAATTGGATCCCCAGTGGAGTCGCCAATTTGTGGTGAAGTAAAATTATAAGTGTGGACACGAATGAATTCCTCTAGCCCGATAATGGGTCTAGCCACAACAAATACATTCTATGGAATATTTCCTTAGGTTAGGATCAATCAAGACGACCTACATCTTGGTTCATTTATCTTTCTTGATGATGTCCTCGCTTGCTTGCTCCAACAATCTCTCACTTCCTTCTTCAGGTTCCTGAAACAAGTAAACAACAACATAAAACTAACATGATAATAGACAAATTGCAATTCAACCTACTTAACAAGTCAAGAAACATTAAGCCATGAATATGTAATATTACAAAACATCTAGGAAATCAATCGATAGTTGCATATATTAATATCAAAGAGAGATTAAAACCATTCGTCTTGATGTTTTTGTCCTCCTCTGACAAGACCAGGCTCCCACGCACTTTTGCTAGCATTCCATGATGGCCTCAATTAACAATAGTTTTAAGGCTCTTCCCTTTAGGTTTCACACCAAACCAAATCACACTTCTTCCTCACACAACTAGATAACTACAACTAGTAATAGATTTCTTGTCTACTCCAAACCAAAATAGCATCAACACTCAACCAAAAACTATGACTCCAACTAGTTTGTGCTTGGGAAGAAGGGAGGTTTATATAGGAAATATGGATGGGAGATGGATCCTATTCTCATGGGAGAAGGACTTATCCCTTGAGGTAGTTCCATCATTATAGGGGAAAGGAGCCCAAATTGTCATCCTCGATTCCATCTGGCCAAACCATTTACTAAAATTCCATTATGAAGCTTCTAGAGCTAGAAGCTTTGACTCTAATTTAAAAAAAAATCCATAACAAGACCGGTGCCACTGAAACACAGCTTAATCGCTTTGGTCGGCGCGAGGATTAGCACTAATCTTTGCACATCAGCATGGGGGAGATAAAGGCCATTAGCGCCGGTCTTGTAAACTGGACAAAGAAAAAGTTTCAATGGAAATGGTGCAAAAGGGAATTTATCTGCTCATGAAGAGGGACACAATAGGAGTTTTTTCATGATGGCAAAGCATGCGGGGTTCACTGTAGAGTTCCTCCAGGATCAAGGAACAGGGAGTATAGGGACAGTGACAAAATGATGTGTAACAGTGCACCGTCTCAACTGACTTTCCACCTTCCTCTCATTCAACAGCTCCACCATTGCTAAGTTATGTTGAAGATCATGCTCACACACCTGTTCATCCTTCACACTCTCCCAACATCACTTCACTCAATTTTCATGTAGATTTGGTTGTGAGTCCTTTGAGGTCTCATATGCATTCTTGTCTACGACCTCCATCTTTGCACTTGGGTTTTCCTCCAAATGATGTTGTCTTTTGTTCGTCCATTGTGGACTCTTCACTCGTTGTGAACAAGGAGCAACCCATTGATGGAGTTGGTGTTGCAGAACAAACATGCATTGTCATTCATGAAGAGTATGAGTGGGAGCTTGAACATCAACAATCGGTGAAGGCTAACTCCCTTCCATCCGAGCCCCCTCCGTTCTTTCCTAACCTCTTTGGTGAACTTGTCATCCATGATTTTTCATGTGTGTCTTCATCCATGGATGCACCCATTGTTGATCACTCGTAGGACTCACCAGATGTTAGTCCATCACTCAAAAATGGAGAGGATAAATTACTCATTGAAGATCCACTTGATCCTTCTTCTGTCTTTTCCAGAGATATAGAGGATGGGTTTGTTCACTTTCCATCTACCCTCTGTTTTATTTGTTTGATCATGAGCATGCTAAAGAATTCATTGATCTTTCTGATCATGGCAGTCGTGATCCATTTACTTCCATTTTTTATCACGATCATGACTCTATCGCAGTTGATATTTCAAAGCCACCTATTTATGATGATCTATCTGATGATGAAGTTGAAACACCCAAGATTGTCAAGGAACTTCAGCCTAAGCTGATGGTTATGTCAGGTCCTCGCTCTCTTGGGGTTAGTCTCACTTCTGATCATGAAATTGTTCAATCGCCCAAGGCTCCTCATCACTCATTTGTATGCATTAAAGATCCATCTCACTCATAGATCACACTTCCTCGATTCGAACTGCACGATCTCACTTCTCATGCATTGGAGGAGTCTTACATTGCAAGCACTCGTGCACAATGAAAGTTATCTTTGTTTCTTTTGTTTGCTTGCATGTCATAGTCGAGAGTGTGCTTATGATTCAAAGTTGCACGTAGTGTCACATAGCACCATGATAAGTCCACGGACTATTCGTCATGCACTTGCACTCACTTATGTCCCGTGGGAACTTTGAAACATGAAGTGTGGTTGTCTTCATTGTTATATCTTTCTTTCTTGTTGGTTCACACAACCGGGTTTCTTGCGGACCAAGCCTTCACCAACATGGGTCTACCAATGTGCCGGTGTCTACATTGGAAGTATCACTTCACGTGATCAGGCCCATACAGCGTTAGTGTAGGATTAGGAGTAGTGTTTTCTTTCAGTTGTTTGCTTATATGCTTTATTTTCTTGTTTGTTTGCTTTCTTGTTTGATTTCTTGTTTTCTTACTTGCTTTTCTTTCACTCTTGCTTCTGATTTTCATTGCTTCGATGTTTATTAGCTCGTTTGTTTTGTACATAGGTTAATCTTTCATGAAACCATGTATGACTCTTGAAGCGACCTGGGTAAAGTATAAGAGGGCTTGTACAACTATCACTACTTGGTTACCTGTCATCTTGCCTCTGTATGATGAGCTTGTTACTCTTAGTCCATGATACGTTGAAGGAAAATACGTATTGTTCGAAGTGAACCTTGGTGATAACGCAGTGCTTCCGCGCTAACTAGTGTCACCTTCTCTAGTCATTGTTTTTGAGTTAACCCTTGTTATTTTAGTCAAGTAGAGGAAGGTGAGGGGGAAAACCTTAACAAGCACATTAGAGATACAATAAATTACTTCTCTACTAGAACAACTTCTTCTGCTCTCAATAAGTTGGGATCCCTCTCTCGCCTCTGAAATGAATAAGTGCTATGCACAGTGAAAATGAAAATGAAAAAATGAAAAGTCAAAAAATTCAAAATGAAAAATAAATAAGGTGAAATAAGAGAAAGGCTTCATGCGCAGGGAGGTGATGCAAGTAACTCCGCTAGGGTACTGACTAGGCTCACTGGCAGTGGAGCCATGTTTGTGTTCCTATGTTACTCCACTGGGGTATTATCCAGGCCCGCTTGTAGTGGAGCAACACCAGAGATGAACCTAAGACTCTGACAACTATACTGCTTGTGCACTTATATACCCCTCAACCCTAATCAAAACAACTGTGTTTCCTTGGCTTGGAATGTGTGTCAATTGACCAAGAGTTTGGTAGATGCTACATCTTTCAATCAAGCTAGTGTGAAGCCAAGATGAGATGAGAACTGAACAATACTTCCGGAGGTGTTAGACTTTCTTTTTACGGACAAGGTCTGGGAAGAGAGTTGGAGTTCTACCAGTGTGTTGCCAAGTGTTATAGCAGCTACAACCACCCTCCCAAAATTTTCCTTAACTTGTTTTGGAGCCTCCCTTCCAACATTTCACAACACTTTGTCTTGCTTTGTCAAGTACTCAAGGTTCAATGTTTTCCTCGCACAAAGGTAGCCTATCGATCACAATCAGTCCACTCCGCTCATAGGCTGTTCACCCAGACTTGGTACAGTTGCAGGTTGAGCAGCTTCTCCTTGAAGATTGTGCATTTATGAAGGGAAACCAGCCTTCCCTCCAGAAATTGTGTAATCCTCTCTGGCAGACTGTTGGGCTCAAAGACTGCGCAATCTTGCCATTCAACACTCCCAGCAAGATTTGCACAAATTTCCCCAGTCGTTCTGTTCAGCCCAGGATCTGTGAAAATCTAGGCAGCAGTCAACTTCTTTGCCCAGAAATTGTGCAATCCTCCTCGACAGTCAACCCAACTCCCAGCTAGGAATGCACATTTTCCCCAAGCAGTTGAGCAACTGCATGCATGAACAGTCTGGTTGACCAGTTCCACCCGAGATCGAGGAGACTTGACTTGCATGCATGCATGACTTTCTCTTCCCAGAATAGTAAGAGACAACATGCAAAAGGCATCCCATGATTGAGGGAGCTATTTTTAGCAGTTGTGGGTTATATGCAAAGTTGTTTTAGAAGTTTCCCTCCAAGTGTCGTTTTTTTCCTAGATTTGTGGCATGCACATCATGAGATCAAACTTATTTATTCAACACATTAGAGCTCATTCATTCACATCAATATTAGAGCTCTGACATCCCACAACACATCTAGGACTCTTCGACACATCTGGCTCAGCTATTCATGGGTAAGTGGCCTCAACTTGTCTTTTTCAGCATTTCTGTCACTTTTTGTGTATTCACTTGTGTAAGTGTTATTTGCTTGATTTCTTTGAATGCTTGTTGTCATTTACATGTATACTATCTTTTCCTAACTCTGTTTCAGTTTTCGTTGCTATCTCACTACTGTCGCATGCATGAAATTGTTTTACACGGACATTCGCCCAATTGGTGAACTACGTCACCCACATGCATGTTGATCTATTTGTTGAATCTTGCATTAGTGTTTTGCATGCACTATTAATCACTTTTACTATCACTTGGTGTCACCATGCATTTTCCGTCTTAGTTTCTTTCGGTTGCTCGTCGGCGAGTCGAGCTAACCTTAGCCTTGGATCTGCCTTCACCAAGGCTGTATTGCACAATCTAGAGAAGGAACGCTCACCTTCCTCCCTAGAAATGTGCATTCTTTCCTAGCACTAGCCTCCAAGACTGTTTTGCGCATTTTTGGAGGACAGTCGCAACTTGGCCCAAGAAATTGTGCAAATCTGTCCCTAGGCCAGTA
>APFE030097465.1:0-21174 GCA_000404065.3 Pinus taeda
CAAGTTGAAAAAGTAGTCATTATCAACATTTCTTAGTTTGAGATTTAGCATGGCACTTCTTCAGTTTCAAACCTCAGCTTGCAGTAGTGTACACTTTTTATTTTCAGTTGAAAATCAAGGCAGATCATGTTGCAGGATTTGGAGCAGCCCAATGGATAAGTTTACTAGTCTACGATATTCTTGGCACCTCACAGAGAGGATGCCATCCCCATTGGACCCTATGTGAGGGTCCTATATTATAGGGATCATAGTCATTTCTGTCTTACTATTCATTTGAAGTCAATTTACAAATAGCAGTCTTGGTTTCATGAGTGTTAAGTCAAAAGGGTCTATTGTTAAACTCCAAACTGTAATATCATCATGGAAGAGTCTTAAAGGTCATGTCATGAAAAATATGGTCATCATGAGTTATTTATGTTGATGGCATGTCAGTTAAAAGAGTCAGTTTTGAGAGTTAGTTATGATTAGTTGTGTCATGTCATGGTCATCATTGTAAAGATACTCCTTACTCATCTCTCACATCAACAAGTGGGCCATCATGACTTCAAAGAAGGCTTTAATGGAATGAGGAGTTTAAATCTGTTTGTGACTCCTCATTTCCCCTCATTCAAAATTCATCTTGGAAATGAAACACTTGGAAGGTCAAAAGGAAGAGCATTGCATATCTATAAATTGAAGACGTTGCGAAAGTTAGAATCTGTTGCGCAACTAAGGAACCCGCTGTGATATCTCAAGAAATCATCAAGTCAATGGAAATGTGTGCCTTAAACCCTACCTACCTCTATTTATAACTTCAGTTTAGTATTATTGATCAACCCCTTGTTTGGTTGTCTCTCTCAAAGAACCCTAGTCGCAGGTGCTACGAAAGTTGTTGCGAATATGATAACAAAGGGAGATAGTGTTTTGGAGGCTTGCTTTCAGTTTTGGGGCTATTTCATAGTGACATTCCAAGACAACTTATCAGTTTCATTTTGTCAAAGATAGGCTACAAGTATACAAAACTTGAAATGTTGCACAAGTTGTTGCGAAATTGTAAGAAGCATTAGGGTTTAATTAAAAATAATAAAAATTGGCATTATGTTTGTATGTGTGAACTTTAAAATGATTTACAATGGTGGAGACATCATTAATTATCCATTTTTTCTCAGCCAAAGTTCAAGCATGTGAATAAATCCATGCAAAGACAACTCATTGTGAAAGTGTATTGCGCAAACATATTTTCACCATATATCTTAAAAAGTGTACCCATTTTACCTTAAATTCTTACAGTAGATGCATGGGTGTAAGATGAATAAATTCAAATAACTTCAGCCCAAAATGATTCACGGCTTTTGAGAAATGGGCCATCATCGTCTACAACCATTTTTGGATTTTATCGAGATTCGTGAGTTGGATTTGGCTTAAATTTGTTGTGGAGAAGGGTTATGATGATATTAACTTGTTGTCAAAGAATCAACACAATTTAGCTTACCGCTTAGGATATATGCGAAAAATACAGTCAATCAACTTTTTTACCGAGTTATGCAAGTCAAAACCTTATGTAAGATTTTTTTATGGTCTTAGTAATTGTAATAAATCATCTACTAACTCATAGGCTTCAATTGGGGCTAAGGAATTAATGAAAAATGCCTAGGAAAAATTTGGTTAAGCAGTCCCTAGTCTTTAGCACTTAGTTCTATTTTCATTGCAAAAGTTAGGAACAACATTTCTAATGAGGAATTCGACCCCTAGAGGTGGGAACTAACTCATTTGAGTCTATTTTATGATGTGCATGTAATGAAAAAAGTGTTGGTCAGATTGGAGAGGAGAGAACACTGTGCATATTGTAATTGTTTTATGAGTTTCAATGAAATTGGTGGATCAGAAGTACATGGTTAAATCTCTTTAGAGATTCATGTGATTTGGCTCTCTTATGTGAGTTTTTCCTATTTTGTGTGTGTTATATTTCTTCCTATGATGTTTAAATGAAAAACTTGTTTCAGAATTCATCTAGTTAATGGTGCTCTATTGCAGTTATTTAGACATTCCATATGTTTTTTCTGCCATAATCATTTTAAGATTCATCGATTGTTTGATGCCTTGATATGGTTATATAATTTCTTTATTCCTCTCACATATGCAACTATTAATTGACATAAGGAAGTGTTTATATATTACCTATGAACAACTTTTCCCAATTCAATGAGCATCCACCAAGCCATTGATCTCAATTTTTATTAACTCCATGTCCAATGGAGTTTTCTCTATCCTGCCACCACACCTATAAAATTTGCTATTTGCCAAAGATCTAGCCAATTGTAAGAGCCCTATCCTAGGGTCTGCTAACAGATCTATTTTTGATGAATTTAAATGCAATAAGAGGCAATAGTTTACTTACTTACAAGACTTTTAAACAAATAAAATTTTACCATTTACATTCTAATCCTTATAACTTATGGTGAACATTTCATTTTAATATAATTTACATGAGTAATCTATAGAGGAATACCTGTGCCGATGGCTGGTGGAGATGCCTTTGACCTGTTTTTCCTGCTGAACGCTCCTCTTGACAGACCCAACTAGATTTACCTCCCAGCCAACTAGAAAATAATCCCTAGCCTAGGAAACCTCCATAGGTTCCCTAGCCCCCTGAGCCCAAGTCCAACCAGATGCAGTGCGTGTGTGTCCAAGATGAATGATCCAGACCAAGTTGAACAATATTTCCCTTCTCTCAACAATCCAAGAAACCCCCGCAGGTTCCTAAGGTCTCCAAAGATCACAACAAATCCTAGAATCACAACCAACCCCCAAAATCATAAGGAAGACCCAACATCCCGTTTTCTCCCTTCCCCCTTCCCTTTTTATACCCTCCCTCTCTTCTCCATCTCAACCACCTCTCATTAATGTCATCAACTTCTCATCCATCCTTACAGTTGACTTCTCTTCTCCTAAGTAAAGCTGGGAATATTTTTGGAAATGTGACATGAATATAAAATTGGGAAATTAATGGGAGAGGACCATGTCTTCTCCCAAGTAAATCTGAAAGTACATTCGGGAATGTGAGATGAATATATATATATATATAGATTGATTGATAATTAGTTGGAGAGGACCATGTCTTCTCCCAAGTAAATGTGAGGGTACATTGGCGAATGTGAGATGTAATTAAATGGAGAGGACCATGTCTTCTCCCTAGTAAATGTGGGGGTACATTAGGGAATATGAGATGAATATATATATTATTTGAAATAATGGAAGGAGACCATATCCTACCTAAGATTCAATTGAGAAGGTGAGTTGGGAATTTTGAATAATATAAATCATGAATTTTATTATTAAGACCAATATTTCTCAATATTTCTCTATATATAATTAAATGGAGAGGACTAGTCTTCTCCCAAGTAAATGTGGGGTTTACATTGGGGATGTGAGATGATAATATTATTATATATATTTATATATATATATATATATATATATTATATTATATATATATTATGTATATATATAATTATTATATTGATAATTAGTTTGGAGAGGGGACCATTGTCTTCTCCCAAGTAAATGTGAGGGTACATTTGGCGAATTGAGATGTAATTAAATGGAGAGGACCATGTCTTCTCCCTAGTAAATGTGGGGGTACATTAGGGAATGTGAGATGAATATATATATTATTTGAAATAATGGAAGGAGACCATATCCTACCTAAGATTCAATTTGAGAAGGTGAGTTGGGAATTTGAATAATATAAATCATGAATTTTATATTAGACCAATATTTCTCAATATTTCCAGATAATGTAAACATTAATAACATTTACAAGATAAGATTTAAGTGGGCCATTACATACACCCCTCCTTTAGAAAACTTCGTCCTGAAGTTAGAATGAAAAGATACAAGGAGTTCAAAAGTATAGCAAATTAGAGAGAGTTATAGCAATAAAATTTGATAAGTCAGGCAATGACATTACTTCCCATCAAGAGTCTCCAACTGATCTATATCCCTGTATCCATTCTGACTCCATTCCCACCCTATCCGTCCTCTGCTACTTTATTAGTGGCAACGGCCATACTAACCACTAATAAAACCGACATGGTGGAAGCATCGACTATGTCGACCTAACTTCCCCAGCAGGCAACTGGAAATCATCATCACACGTCTAGGGGAGTGTGTCCACCACTGCCCTCCCACGATTCCAAGTTTCAGAGGATACACGGTGGGAAATGCCTCCACCCTTCCTTCAGAACTAGGGTCAACACCCTAATACAGACCACACTATAGAGCTAGTTGGACTTGTCATCAAATAATCTAGTCAGATCGTCTTGCCACCTGTCATTTGCATTTTACTTGTGTCATAAGAATGCATATCAAGTAGATACCAAATGTAGTAGAATAATGTACATTATACCTTCCTCATGAGATGTCTCATCCTTCCCTCAATGGAAGAGTAGATCTCAGCTATCATATAGTTCTTTCCCACCTGCAGGTTAGCTCCCATTCATGCATTTATATAACAACAAGAAATATAATGATCACATTATTAAGTCTAGTATCCATGTGTCAATCTGGGAATTCTCACTGGAAGTAAATCATAAATTCACTAAGTCATTCATTTAAATAAATCAT
Source organism: Pinus taeda (assembly GCA_000404065.3). Classification (NCBI taxonomy): domain Eukaryota; kingdom Viridiplantae; phylum Streptophyta; class Pinopsida; order Pinales; family Pinaceae; genus Pinus; species Pinus taeda. The sequence continues at coordinate 4,606 of APFE030097465.1, forward strand.
ATCCACTTGAGCTATATATGAACCAAAATAATTATGATAAGTTACACACTAGATAATCCATCACTAAGTGAGTCATACATGTAGGCTATACATCAACCATTTCTATCATCAATATCAAATCTATCAATTAATTCATATAAGTAGTTTTATGTGTCAAACCAAATGCATCAATATTACATAATGTTCATAAATAAATAACATGGAACTGCAAAATAGAACCTTAACATAGGTAGCTATCTAGTCAAAATGGGCATCACAAATGCTCAAAAAGTGAGGGGTAGTCACGATGCATAGTATATGCATCCTCCTAGGTAGCAGATCCTGGGCTATACTTGTCCCACTGGACCTTAACTTGGTCCACCGTGCAACATTTGAGCTGTCGAACCATATGGTCCAATATGCGTAATGGTTCTACCATTACGGTTCCCATGTCCGAGACCTGCAAGTACCGCCAATCCAGTTTGTGAGATTCATCAGAAACATAATGTCGTAAAATAGATACATGAAAAACATCATGAGTTTTATGCAAATGGGGCGGCAGTACAAGACGATAGGAAACTGGTCCAATCTTCTCTTTGATCTTAAAAGGTCCTATGAACCGAGGTGACAATTTCGTCCCCTTCCCAAATCGGATGGTGCTTTCGTTGGGCCAGATATGAATAAAAACTTGGTCCCCTACTTCATAATTACGATCAATCCTATGTGAATCAACATCTCTTCTGTCTATCATGTGCTTCCTTTAACCTTTGCCGAACCTGCTTTACCTGTTCCTCAATTTCTTGAACTAATTCTGGGCCAACTATCACTTGGTCCTCCAACTTTTCCCAACTCAACGACGTCTTGCAAGGCCTTCGATATAGAGCTTGATAAGGAGGCATCCCGATTGAACTATGATAACTGTTATTATAGGCAAACTTTACCAATGGTAAGTACCTTCCCCACTGAGTCTGATTATCCATGACGTACATCCTAAGCATGTCCTTCAGAACCTAATTTACTCTTTCAGTCTGCCATTTGTTTCTGGATGATATGCAGTGCTCAGGTTCAACTGAGTCCCTAGTGCTGACTGCAAAATTATCCAAAACCTAGATGTAAATCAGGAGCCTCTATCAGAAATGATCTTTGTGGGCAATCCGTGCAGTCGAATAACTTCATTAACAAACACTTGCACCACATCTGTAACATCGTAAGTGTCTCTTACTGGGATGAAATGGGCACTTTTGGTCAATTTATCAACTATAACCAATATAGAATTGTGCCTCTGTGAAGTGAGTGGCAAACCCACCACAAAATCCATGGAAATTACTTCCCATTTAGATGTAGGGATGTCATGAGGTTGTAGGAGTCCTTCTGGATGGCTATGATCAGCCTTCACTCGCTGACATTCAAGACATTTGGTGACAAACTGGACTATGTCGTGCTTCATGCCTGCCCAAAAGAAGAGCTTCTTTGTGTTTGCATACATCTTCTTTACCCCAGGAATAGAGTGCTCAATGAGACTCTCCAAGGATGGTTTCTCTTATACCCCCTTCCTTAGGTACATACATTCTCCCTTGGAATCTCAATAGCCCATCTGGTTCAAGGACATATCCCTCAAACTTTAGTTCTATCTGTTTCCCATTCTGGATGGCTGAGATGACTTTTAGATACCAACTATCTTCAAAAAGTTTCTCCAATATCCTCTCCCTTAAATTTACCTTTAAGGCTACTAGAGAGAAGATTTGTGGCCTCCTGCTTAGTGCATCCGCCACTACGTTCTCCTTTCCCTTGATGTCTGAGATTTCAAAATCATACTCACTCATGAATTCGCTCCACCACCTTTGTCTATGTTGGCATTATGATACAGGTGTTGTCCTTGACGGCAACTCACTCAGAGGTATGATACAGGTATTGTCCTTGATGGCAACTCTCTCAAATGACAGATCATAGTGCAGCAGGTCAAGAGAGAAGTATATGTAGGTTAATCTAGCTGAAAGTGCGTATACACGCGGGTTAGAAGAAAATAAGACGCGTATACGTATACACGCAGGTTCGCAGAAGGAAAGGCATGTACATTTCAGAAAACTAAGTTTTGGTCCATGGTATTTAGTCAATGGTATTGGTCCGTGGTATTTGGTCCGAAGTGTTGACTCCAGGTATTGGTTCTACATGGTTTTGGACCAAGGTATTGAGAGAAGCCTAAACCTATATAAGGAGAAGATCATTAGGCCAAGAGTGTGCAAGTGTGCAAGGATTGAATATCTAATAAAGTGTGAGATCTAGTATACTGGTTATGGGTTTGTGATGCTTAGCTTGATCTGAATCAAGGATGCACCTATGCGGTTGATGATGGATGATGGATCGTGATCATGAGTCTTGGAATGTTTATCAGTATATGGTTTGATTATGGATAGACTAGATCTGAATTATTGTTGCATGTTTTATTGTATGCATTTTATGATCTGGGTATGACTGATGTCTGGAACAACTGCAAAGTTATGAGTAAATATTTGCAGATCTGTACGTGGGTTGGCTTTGGTGAAAGCGCGTATGTACACGATTTTAGTTCTTCATAGTAGCGTATACATTATGAGATATGATATTTGAAGTTACAGTTGGATTTGATTATTGTTGCAGAGTTTTGTTGTCTGTTCTATGTTCTGGTGACTGAGTTGTTGACAGGGTTTCAGTGTTTTAGTATTGGGTGATTCAGAGATTGATGATGCAGGTGTATTGCAGTGATGATTAATTTTGTGCTTCAATGTTGTTGATGGGTCCAGTATGAAAATTGGATGAAACATGACCTTCAGATTATGGTGTTATGCTTCAGGAGTATCCAATATGAAAATTTATGAAACGTGGTCCCTGGAGGAAGAAAGAAGATAGTAGGCTAGCACCTACGTACTGGTAAACATATCAGCCAATACAAGATCCAGGGGGTTGGAGCTCCCTTCTAGTAGCAACTAGAAAACCAGAGAAGGTTGTAGCCTTCTGCAGGTAGAAGCCTGCGTACTGGTATAAGACTGCACCAGTTCATTGTAAAAGAAGTTTCTTATTAAAGGAAGATATAGACGAATTGCAGCAGGTGGTTTTCACCCACATTGGGTTTCCACCTTATATCATGGTGTTCATGTGTGCTTCTTGTGTGTGATGATCTGTTCTATTTTACTGCTCCTATTTATTGTTCATATGGTTAATAATGTTCTGATGCACTCATTAAGGATCAATTAACTGAATCATAAGTTTACTGGATATACGCTTGTTGCATTACACACAGTTTCATATACACGCGGTTTGCCTTAACTTAAGTAGCGTATATGAATCTTAATATGGAAATGAAAAATTTATATTGATTTGATAATACTGATTCACCCCCCCCCTCTCAGAGCAGGTCCTTTGGCAGAAGCTTGATCGCTTGAAGGAGATCTGTAGAACAATGGGAAAGAAAGCACATCAAAAGAAGAAGACAACTCAAAGGAACAATGATAGCCTACCGTTGAGTGGAAGCAAGTATTTAGATCCTGAATCACCTCAGATTGAAGATGGACAAGCATATGAAGCATCAGATAAAATCATAGATCAACAAGATCTACCTAGCAAAAGGGAGAGTACCCTCAAAGAAGAAATTATCAGCTTAAAAGCTCAGCTGGAATGTGCCTTCAGAGTTCGTCAAATGCTGCAGGAGCTGAATGAAGAACAAGAAAAGGAGATTCTCAAACTAAGGAAACAAATGGAAGAAGGAAGAAAGTCTGAGGAAATTTTGAAGAAGCAATGTCTGGAAAAGGAAGAACAACATCAGGCTGAGGTAAATATCTTGAAAGGTAAATTAGAAAAAAAGGATAAACTATTACGATTTCAAGACAGTACTAAGATTTTGGATGATATTCTTAGTAGTCAAAGGTCGTCAGCTACCAAAACTGGTCTTGGTTTTTATGAATCTGTTGAAGGTGAATCTAGATCATAAGGTGAGGCAAGGAACTCTAAAATGCTCAACAAGGAGATGAGAAGACAACCCCGTCAACAGCCAAGGAAAGAAATTCCTCAAAGAATATCTTTTTCTCCTAACTGTGGAAGTGATAGATGATTATTTCCTCCGATGAATAATGTTGAATGTTATGAATGTCATAATCTTGGACATGTTGCAGCCAGATGCAGAAGTAGAATGTTTCAAGACCATCACACAAAAATATCATCATGTTCCAGGTACTTTAAGGGATATTGTTTTTCTTGCAATGTGTTTAGTCACAAAGCCATTGACTGATATAGAAGGAATATGAAACATTTAAGATGTTATGCATGTAACAAGCTTGGACACATAGCAAAGGAATGCAAGAGAAGATTGTGGGCACCATACCAAAAGGAGAAAACTTCATCACAGTTAAAGATATGGAAGAAAAAGGAAGTACAGCTAGAAAGATGTGGCATAGCAGAGTACACAGACATGACAGACTCACAGGAAGCTGAAAGTATGGAACATAAATGTTCTAAATCTCATACGCAGGTATCATGAAGACAAGTCACGTATATACATGAGTTAGACATTGCACAGTCGCGTATATGATGTTCTAAAGAAAGGCAACAGTACAGAAGTCTGATATGGTTCAATCACTATTTGATGATGGCATGGCACAGGTTCAGGGGGAGCATATACTTCAAATAATGCAGTGTTGGCATTATGGTTAGGATTCTTTGGTGATGATGCTTATGTGGCTCAATGATACATCTCATTGGAGAATGGTATTGCAGGTTACAAAACTGGATGATGATGCTTATGGTGTAGATCATATATGGTGTATGATAGCTGCTAATGACTATCATGGTCTTGATTAGATTGTTGGTCTTTGATTTGTAACCCCACTTGGTTGGGTGGATGAGTCAAAAATGGTGTATTCCCACTTGGTTGGGAGATTAATGTATGTATAGAGTCATGTTATGTGCAGACCTTGCATGTGCTCAGGGGGAGCATGGACGGATTGGTACATCTTGGCATGTACAAAGAGGGAGCTCAATCAGAAACTTCAACATGTACTCAGGGGGAGCATGGACAGCAGAATGTATATCAAAGAAGAGAATATCTTGGTCCACCCTTTGCCCTTGATGTCAAAGGGGGAGAGTGACTTGGTGTGGTTGTTGCCATCAAGTCCAAAGGGGGAGATTGTTGGCATTATGATACAGGTGTTGTCCTTGATGGCAACTCACTCAGAGGTATGATACAGGTGTTGTCCTTGATGGCAACTCTCTCAGATGACAGATCATAGTGCAGCAGGTCAAGAGAGAAGTATACGCAGGTTGATCTAGCTGAAAGTGCGTATACACACGGGTTAGTAGAACAGAAGATGCGTATACGTATACACACAGGTTCGCAGAAGGAAAGGCGCGTACATGTCGGAAAACTAAGTTTTGGTCCATGGTATTTAGTCCATGGTATTGGTCCGTGGTATTTAGTCCAAAGTGTTGACTCCACGTATTAGGTCCAAGGTATTGGTTCTACATGGTTTTGGACCATGGTATTGAGAGAAGCCTAAATCTATATAAGGAGAAGACCATTAGGCCAAGAGTGTGCAAGTGTGCAAGGATTGAATACCTGATAAAGTGTGAGATCTAGTATGTTGGTTATGGGTTTGAGATGCTTAGCTTGATCTAAATCAAGGATGCACCTATGCGGTTGATGATGGATGATGGATCGGGATCATGAGGCTTGGAATGTTTATCAGTATATGGTTTGATTATGGATAGACTAGATCTGAATTATTGTCGCATGTTTTATTGTATGCATGTTATGATCTGGGTATGGTTGATGTCTAGAACAGTTGCAAAGTTATGAGTAAATATTTGCAGATCTGTACGTGGGTTGGCTTTGGTGAAAGCGCATATGTACGCGATTTTAGTTCTTCATAGTAGTGTATACATTATGAGATATGATATTTGAAGTTACAGTTGGATTTGATTATTGTTGCAGAGTTTTGTTGGGTGATTCAGAGATTGATGATGCAGTTGTAGTGATGGGTGTATTGCAGTGATGATTAATTTTGTGCTTCAATGTTGTTGATGGGTCCAGTATGAAAATTGGATGAAACGAGACATTCAGATTATGATGTTATGCTTCAGGAGTATCCAATATGAAAATTTATGAAACGTGGTCCCTGGAGGAAGAAAGAAGACAGTAAGCCAGCACCTACGTACTGGTAAACATATCAACCAATACAAGAGCCAGGGGGTTGGATCTCCCTTCCAGTAGCAACTAGAAAACGAGAGAAGGTTGTAGCCTTCTGTAGGTAGAAGCCTGCGTACTGGTATAAGACTACACCAGTGCATTGTAAAAGAAGTTTCTTATTAAAGGAAGATAGAGACGAATTGCAGCAGTTGGTTTTCACCCACATTGTGTTTCCACCTTATATCATGGTGTTCATGTGTGCTTCTTGTGTGTGATGATCTGTTCTATTTTACTGCTCCTGTTTACTGTTCATATGGTTAATAATGTTCTGATGTACTCATTAAGGATCAATTAACTGAATCATAAGTTTACTAGATATACGCTTGTTGCATTACACATAGTTGCGTATACACGCAGTTTGTCTTAACTTAAGTAGCGTATATGAATCCTAATATGGAAATAAAAAAGTTATATTGATTTGATAATACTGATTCACCCCCCCCCGCCTCAGTATTATTTCCAACAGTCTTCCATTCAAATCCCTTCGAGTGAAGAGATGCTTCAAGCTTTGATTATCCATTCTTAACTCAAATCTTCTCCCAATGAGGTAGTGTCTCCATAGCTTCAAGGCTAACATCACTACTGCCAATTCTAAGTCGTGGGTAGCATATAACTCTTCATGCTTCTTCAATTTTCTAGAAGCGTAAGCTATTACTCCATCTTCTTGCATCAATCCCGCACCCAATCCTTGCGCTGAAGCATCGGTGCAGACAGTGAAGTCTTTTCTCATGTCTGGTACTTGAAGGATCGATGCACTAGTTTGTAACCTCTTTAGGTCTATGAATGTAGTGTCACATTCATTTGTCCATTCACACCTAAACCCCTTTCACTGTAATGTGGTGATGGGTTTTGCAATCCTTGAAAACCCTCCCACAAACGTGCGATAATACCAAGCTAGCCCCATAAAACTACATACCTCATGGGCATTTTTTTGTACTGGCCAATCCATTATGGCCTTCACCTTTTCCGGGTCAGCTGAAATCCCTTCTCCTAAAATGATGTGCCCAAGGTAATGGACTTTCTTCTGAAAGAAGGAACATTTTGACAATTTCCCATACAATTGATTTTCCCTTAAACAAGTCAATACCACCCTTAGGTGCTTTTCATGCTCCTTTTCATTCTTGGAATATAAGAATTTCATCAAGGAAGACTTGCACAAATTGTTCCAAATACTTCTTGAACACCCCATTCATGAGGCTCATGAATACTGCTGGTGCATTGGTTAAACCAAATGGAACAACTATGAATTCATAGTGCCCAAACCGAGTTCGAAATGCATTTTTTGATATGTCCTCCTCCTTTATCCTCAATTGGTGGTACCCAGATCGTATATCAATTTTTTAGAAGACCGCTACTCCCTGCATTTGATCAAATAAGTCATCTATTTGAGGTATTGGGTACCTATTCTTTTTCATGGCTCTGTTTAAGTCTTTATAAGCTATGCATAGCTACAAGGAACCATCCTTCTTCTTGACAAAAATTACTGGTGCACCCCAAGGTGAAATACTAGGTTTGATCAATCCCAAGTCTAAGAGCTCCTTAAACTACATCAGAAACTCACAAAGCTCTGGAGTTGTCATCCTATAGGGTGTCCTAGATATTGGTTCTACACCTGGTTCTAGATCAATGGTGAAATCAATCTCTCTTATAGGAGGTAATCCAAGCAATTCCTCTGGAAAAACATCCTTGAATTCTGTCAAAACTAGATGTTGATCTAGGGAAGGTCCTTTCTGGTCACTTACAGCCTTGACCAAATATAGTTTGCAACCTTGTCTGAGACAACGTCTTACCTTCATCATGGATATGAATTGTAGGGACACTCCCCTCTTAATTCCAAAAAATTCAATTGGCCTACCTTCGTCATCTAAACATATCACCTTCTTCTTGAAACAGTCTACCAAAGCTCCATGAGCTTCTAGCCAGTCCACTATAATAATTACATCATACGTCCCCAATGTTGTGACTTATGCCTTCAACTTAGTCATACACGCCCCGAGGTTTACTTGACATTGGTCAACACTAGGCCCTACTGCTTGTTTTATTCCAAAAGCCATCTCAACTTGTTTAAAATCATCGTGCTCATAGGCTGCCAACCCACATTTTTCTAATGCAAATGGTGAAATGAAACTATCTGTAGCACCAAAGTCAAACACAATTTTAACTTTTACTTTGTTTATCATACCTGAGGTTTCTACCATGACAGACTGGTGTTCAACATGGTGATTGTCAACTGCTGCATAGATTCGGTGGTGGCTACCTGCTCTCCCATTGGTTCTTTTCCCTCTCTTCTGTTTTTACCAGTTTGAAACTTAGGGCAGTCCCACTCGTAATCAGGTCATCTGCATCCCCAACAAGTGATGCGTGGTGGAACTTGAACCGAAAGTTGTGGAGTTCTTTGGAAAGAGTTTCTTCCCCTGGAACCCCTGCCCCCACTTGCTGCTCCTCATGTATGAATTTGATTTGTACGCACCCTTGAAGCTATGGGCGAAGCTACACTAGAAACCATTGAAATCCCTACTGTCGGTATTCTAGGCATAACCCTGTTTCCATATGGTGGTGGCCTCAGACTTCCTCCCCTTTGGAAGGTACGAGAGGCCTTCCCCACAAACCATGTTTGACGTGGAAAGATGGCCTTACGTTCACCCTTTAAGTCTAAGTGTTCTTCGACATAACGAGCCTGTTCTACAGCTTTTGCAACTGAGGATGGTTTCCACATCTGCACCAATGCCCTAATCTTAGGTCTCAATCCATACATAAAATGATCTGTTTGGCACTGGTCAGTATCCATGTAGGAGACATATTTGACCAATTCCATAAATCGAATTTCATATTCTTCTACAGTACAACCTCCTTGTATGAGGGCATGGAAGGCTCCTACCTGTTGTTCTTCATAATACGTTGGGAGGTACTTCTTCTTGAACCTCTCCTCAAACAATTCCCAAGTAACTGTGTCTGGAGTGAGGTGTAGTTGACGCTCCAAGTGACACCACCAATTCAGAGCACTATCTCTGAGTTGGAATATTGCTATTTTGGCTTTGGAATTGGAATTGTAATCCCTTAGTGCAAAACACCTTCCCATCCCTTCTAACCAGGCTTCTGCATGCTCGCTGGCACGACCTCTTGCAAACTCTGGGAGTTTAATCTTTTGGAGCTCCCTAGTAATGTCCTCAACTGGAGGTCCTCTATCATAGTCTCTAGATCCCTCTGGATTCCCTAACCCTAATGGAGGGTGTTCCCCTTCCATTTCATTTGTTTGGCGCCCTCTCAAGGTCTCATTACTTGCTTCTAGGGAACACAGGATGAGAGTCAATTCTGGTGAAGGTAATAGGTTATTTGAAGGAGGTCCTTGTGAAGACTCTCTGGGCCCTTGGTTCCTTTGTGTCCTTACCATTTTGATTTGTTCAAAATTTGCACGATATCTAAGACTTATTAGCATTATTCCTAACATTTTATACCACCCTCTAGATAGTCTAAAGATAACCCAAGCAATAGATCAATTCAAGTTATGCCAAGTGTTTGAAATATTTCCTGAACAAAATATTGTGTCATGGAATCCTATTATTATTATTGGTTATTTATAGAATGGCACAGAATCCGAATGTTTTGTGGTTGGAAGATTACCCACACAACCCATATTATCTCATGCTTCATGAGAATTTTATGTCATCTCAGATTGTTTAATAATATTGAGAAATTTGTCCTCATTCAAGGTGAAGAGTTGGTGCATTGCAATAGGTTGCATATATCTTCACAAAGCCCCTGGCTAAGAGGCATTTCAAGAAATTTGATTTCCCTTATAACTTAATGTGAAGTTCCGTATTTATAGGATGCAGTTGTTTGCTAAGATTCTTGATTAGAAATATTACCAAGTCTTAAAATAATACATATATGTCGAATTTAACGAAAAAATATGTCAATGTAAAATAATTGTCAGGCTACTTAAAGCTTCTCCCAATGGTGATCAGCATTGTTATGGATGTTCTTTGTTGCACTTGAGTTCGAATGACAGTTTTGGAGGTTTTAAATATACAAAGCACTCGTAAGGATTCCTTTTCGGACATTTATTTTTCAAATGTGCAAAGCAAATAGCCTAATACTAATGTATTTTGATTCTATCCTAGGTTGCATATTGAACTATGAAGTGGTCCTTAGATGAACTTATCTTCAACTCTCTGGATATTAGTGTCACACTACATATAAATTACCAAGACTTTATCTACTATAGGGAATTCATATTCGGTTTAATCAGGGGATGGTAGAGACTGATAAATAATTTAAAATGAAATAGCTAAGGTACGAATTTCTCATCTAATATCAGATGTTTGAAGCTATTGATTTTGATTTGTGTTGATGCCTTTTAGGTTTTGTGTTAGAACATAGATATTTTTATTTTTTATTTTTGATTGGATGTGTTTATTTATTTTTTTGTAAAAGTGTCTGCTTGCCATATGTATGTTGTCAGGTGTTAAGGCACTAGGAAAAACATAACAAGTTTTTCAAAACTCAACCTTATACTGCCCAATATATCTAAATTAAAGCTTCCTTTGACTATTAATAGAAGCAGTTTATGCAAGGTTGTAATTAATAAAAAGAGGATTGCAAATGCAGTCTCCTCAAACATACCACAAAAGGAAAAGTAGCCAAGAGCGTGGGCTGGCTTAAGCAAAAACACCTGTCAAGAGATAAAATAAAAGGTAGTCACAAAACTCGAGTGAGAAACACTAAGAGGAAGATATGTCAACCTCAGGAGGAGACTGGTTATGATCAAGGCAAGGGACCCAACTAGAACTGAGTGTTTGACACCAATTCATTCAACAGGTTCCTAAACATCAGGGGATGGCTCCAATGGCTTGGGTCCTTAAGAAATGGCGATCCATGATGGATAATTCAGCTTAAAGGTGATCCACATTCTTATCCTGTTTTGATGACAAAAGAGGCATTAAGGCTATTGAAGCTGCTGGCTTGGAGCTGCCATCTTCTCTTATGAAACGACAAGATGGAAATTGTACACATCTACCTAATAGGAAAAAGGAAGTCGCAAATTAAACTATACTTCATTGAGAATCCACACATGTATAAGTCATTCTATATCCAACCATCACTGGTGAAAGAGTCTACCTTTATTGTTGACCATGATAGGGTATAGTCATGGCAAACTTTTTAAATATGATGCTCATCAATGTTTCCAATGGAAGCTTTTGGGGTGGTACCCTGAATGAAGAATTAATCAGTGCATCCCTACAATCAAAGGCACACAGATATTGTGGAGGATATCATTTTGAAAGTAGAAAATGAAAACTTGCCACTAGGTTCGATCAAGGATAAGGATGAAGGAAATTTTTTTATAGTGTTCTTAAAAATGCTGCTGAGCCTAAATGACTTCCACACAACTTGCTGCTTTTGCAACTTATCAATCTAAACGAGAGGTAGCTTAAGCAAAGATCCCTAGAGAAACATATTCAAAAGGCTTTCGCTGATGCTGATTTGGACTCAAGGAAAGTAACTCCATTAATGAGATTAAGGATAACTGGCTTGACCCGTAAGGGCATGAATAAAATCAATTGTAAAGGGGGTAATAGAGGTATATTAAAGCGTGAAGGTTTGGTTACAATTCGACAACCAATAGAAAAGCAGGTTATTGAACTTAAATAAGGGGCCATCTATTGTGCATAAGGCCTTGTTCCACTTGGTTGGAAAATCAGGCGATAATTACAGTCATGATTTAATTCAATTTCAAGCAAACAAGTCCACATTATGGTGTCGTATTCCACAGCATAAATGTAACTGCACTTCAAGAACATATTATTTATTAATTATAACTGGCTTTTAAGTCCGATTGATCACAATCTATTAGCAACTTGGAACAGTTGTTGTGAAGCTGACCCATGTTTAAATCATGGGGGAGTGCTCCTCCTCCTGTGGGGTCTACCAGATGTGGATAATGCAGCCCAACAACCTTACATGAGGCTTGAGCATCTTAGGGCTCACGACAATTGTCCTTAGCACTAGTACTATACTAGCATCTTCACCCTTATTTAAATGCTGGAGGATGAGGCTAGTTTATTTATAAATTTCTAGCCTAAGAAAGGTTTCTAGTTAAAAAAAAAATAACAAGTTTAGCACCCTTTGTGTAACTGTGTAAACTATTACACAACAGTTAAATCAAATCAAATAACTGCTATGAAACCAAGCACATAATAGCTTTTTGGGAGTGCTTGTCACATGTGTATTTTCCAGGGGTATTTCCTTATCACACCTAGCTTTTACAAAAATAAATAATAATGTTGATCCCATAAATTTAACAGAGTTGAAGCTTTACAATGACATCAATGATGGCCTCCCAATGGCATAGTGCCTCTAATTTGTATACAACACAACAATAATTTTTTTTTTTTTTAAAGCAAGATTCCACCTCTAATTTATTTCAGTGCAGCGCCTCTCTGAGGAACAAGATCCTCTAAAACCCAGGTGAAGGGAGATGCTTATTACTTATAAACTCTTCAGATACAATGGACATCTTCAAATACAATGGACAACAAGAGGTTTGAATATTAATAAATTATATTCATCTCGATGTTGAGGGGGCTTGAATGTCAAGAAATTATATTCCTTTTAACGCTGAATAGATCACAGATACCAAGTTATTAAGGATCTATGCTAATAAATGATACAATTTTATTCACAGCTTCTATGCCTGAATGGAATGGTAAATTCTTTGCACTGCAAGAGTTAATTATTTTTTTCAACCCAAAGTATTCTTTTCAACCCAAAGTTGAGATGGTCTTGTCACCAGAAGAACAAATTGGAGAGGTTATGAACATAACATTCTATTTTTCAAATATTGAAGCAGGAAAAATTGGTGAAGAGCCCCTACAGTATTGTAGTTAATCTCCCGCAAAAGTATAAAAAGGGTAAAATTGATTACAATTTTTTTTCTCATACTCGTATGATGAAATCTTCTAAACTTATTTAAAATAGGAAATGTAAAATCAAGAAAAAAAAATCGAAATAGTTGTACCCACTCTTACTTGTTAGCGAACATAAAATCGAGTTCAATATCGTCTAACAAGGTCCAATGTTTATTGGTTAGAGCATGTGGTTGTTAACCACAACATCTTAACAACCACAAGGTCGGAGGTTCAGGCCCTTCTATCGATATTTGGGGTTTAGTGGGCTTTGGGTCCAGATTTTGAACCCAAGCTCTGATACCATGTGTAAGAGCCCTATCCTAGGGTCTGTTAACAGATTTATTTCTAATGAATTTAAATGCAATAAGAGGCAATAGTTTACTTACTTACAAGACTTTTGAACAAATCAAAATTTTACCATTTACATTTTAATCCTTATAACTTATGGTGAACATTTCATTTTAATAAAATTTACATGAGTAATCTATAGAGAAATACCTGTGCCGGTGGCTGGTGGAGATGCCTTTGACCTGCTGCTCCTGCTGAATTCTCCTCTTGATGGACCCAACTGGATTTACCTCCCAGCCAACTAGGAAATATTCCCTAGCCCTCCGAGCCCATGTCCAACCAGATGCAGTGTGTGTGTGTCCAAGGTGAATGATCCAGAGCAAGATGAACAATATTTCCCTCCTCTCAACAACCCAAGAAACCTCCACAGGTTCCTAAGGTCTCCAAAAATCACAACAAATCCTAAAATCACAACCAACCCCCAAAATCACAAGCAAGACCCAGCATCCTCTTTTCTCCCTTCCCCCTTCCCTTTTTATACCCTCCCTCTCTTTTCCATCTCAACCACCTCTCATTAATGTCATTAACTTCTCATACATCCTTACAATTGACTTCTCTTCTCCCAAGTAAAGCTAGGAGTTCATTTGGAAATGTGACATGAATATAAAATTGGGAAATTAATGGGAGAGGACCATGTCTTCTCCCAAGTAAATCTGAAAGTATATTTGGGAATGTGATATATATATATATAGTATATATATATATATATTAATATATATATATATATATATATATATATATACATATATATTGATAATTAAATGGAGAGGACTATTTCTTCTCCTCAGTAAATGTAAGGGTACATTGGGGAATGTGAGATGAATATATTTGAAATAATGGAAGGAGACCATATCCTACCTAAGATTCAATTTGATAAGGTAAGTTGGGAATTTGAATAATAGAAATCATGAATTTTTATATTAAACCAATATTTCTCAATATTTTCAGATAATGTAAACATTAATAAAATTTGTAGGAAAATATTTAAGTGGGGCATTACACCAATGTTCTTCATTAACACTGGTCTTTAGTGATTGAGTAGAAATAGATAGCCCTCTCTAAAGTTGAAAGGGATATATTCCAACTTCTAAGTGGTTTGTGGTTATCTTTGAAATTTCTCTCCTTAGCCTAGGGACATTTACAGAGTGCTAACACTAGGTATGAGTAAATGAAGAAGACACCTACAAGGCCACCTTCAAGTCGAAGTAAGGTTAACATAATGCACTAGCTACAGTTATGTAATTGATAAATTATGTGTTGTCTCCTTTTCTAGACTCATTTGTAATAATGTGTCTTAGATCATATATTAATTTCAAGCTCTACTTGCGAAGAGCATATCTCACATCTCAAGTAGGGGTTAGAGACCCTTCAAAAGCATTGACTATTGGAAACCTTTTAACAAATCTGATTTTTCCCAATAATCACACATGTGGTTTATACGTGGACTTTCAAGAATATTATGGATGGTATGACAAAAAAACCCTAACCCTAACCCTGGACAACTATCAAATATGTTAAATACTAGGTTGTTGGGAAAGCAGTGAATCATATTCTTGTTATATTGATTAATGTTCCATAGTTGAGAAAAGTAAAGAAATGGGGTATCCAACCATTAAAAAAGTAGATGGCCCTATTATGACCACAGAAACTGTAATTGTCAATTACAACTCCATAGTGGGTTCACTTTTCTTCATATTTGCATTTTTTTAGAAGAAAAGAGCAAGTCGTATTCTTCAATCTAGGTTTTCCCATATTAAATTTATGAAAGTAACTCTTTTGCTCATGGTATAGATAGTGTGATATTTTAATTTTACTTCATTTTATTTCAATGTTTTATTTTGTAATATAATAATATCAAAACTTAATGAAATATAAAACACTACATATAAAAAAAAGTTTACATAAACTTATCAGATTTATTATAATGAACTACTTCACTATAGTCTCTTTGCCCAAGGTCCCCAATGGTTTATCTTCCATGTTTATATTTCATGTATTTTTCTCAGAATCAAATTTCACTTAACTTCCATTTTTCTCCAAAAATTAACTTTCACTTTACTTTATTGAAGTGTTTAAAACTACTCATAATCATCAAGCGTACATAGAGGCCAATATATCTTGGAGAGCCAAAATTCTTATTTCATAGTTAAGAACTAATTATCATAAACTCTGTTGTGAAACACGGTGCTGGAAAATGCCAAAAGAAGTGTGGAAACAAAAAATATGTATTTTTTGTTCTTCCGGAAAAGTGGAAACAGAAACATTTCGTTTTAGAATGTGAGGCCTTCAAAGACAACACGGAAAGTTATGCAAATATTATGGCAACTAACTCTTGGGATAATCTATTCAATGAGGGGTTTGTCGAGATCTTGGGAGCATTTATTGTGAAGTTTCACAGGAAAATGGCCGAATACAACAACCAAATAAGCAATTTGTCCCATAGGCTATCTTTAGCCTCATGGAAATTAAAATAATTTCTTTATTCTTTCTTTTCTTCTTTCATGGAATGCAACTCTAACACATACTCCCTACAAAGGGAAAACATTCTTACCCCAACATACATTTCTAGAGGTGCATGGAAAAGATGCTCTACGTGCTTAAAACACTGAACCAAAGACAAAACGACCCACTATAAAGTAGAGATGGAATTGACATTCCACTAATCACCTCATTTTCTCCACATTTGCTTTTTATGTGTTCAAGCCGACAAAATGCTAACCTTGCAATAACTTTAGCCAACCAACCTTGGATTATAGATAAGTCGGTTTAAAACATCTCTTAATACTATCATTAAAAATTGTTTTTAAAAAATATAAATTAGAATATTAGTGTAAATTAATTATAAAACTGGGTAAAAATTTATACTTTAATATATAAAATGGTGTTTTCAAGGGAATATGGCAAATAAGATTGAGATTTTTTGTTATTAAAATATATTTTTGAACGAGGGATTTATGTGACACTCTTCTTTACTTACCTTAATTATAATTTTTTAAGATTTAAAAGGTTTCTTAACCTAGATTTACATTTATATTGTGAGTTAAAAAATATCATATATCAAATATATACAATAATGTGAATATGGAATACACATTTCAAATAGATATGTGAGATGAGTTA